>CAJDYZ010009498.1:1836-15994 GCA_903986555.1 Heterotrigona itama | reverse complement strand
TTCTTTTTTTTTTTTTGTAGGTACACCTGCACTCGTCGACAAAAACACTAGAAGAATTCTTGTCTATCGATCTTCTGCCGAATGAAGTTGGCGGGAAAGCCGGCTCGATAGTTGAAATGCAAGAGGCGCGAATAAAAGAAATCGACGATAAACGAGAGTGGTTCCTCGAAGAAATGAAATATGGCAAAGTGGACGAGTCACTCCGTATTGGGAAAAGTAATATTGCCAATGACCTGTTTGGCGTTGACGGCACTTTCAAGAAGCTCGATATAGATTGAGAAAGTGCCTACACTATGTTTTTATTCAGTGGACGATTTCCTCCTGATGATTTTGCGAAAAGAAATTTCTTTCTTTAAACTTAAGTTCCGAGCGCGTGTTTTGTTTCCTTCTTTTTAATCTTTCGTGTCTGCAACAACTTTATTAACGAAGACTTCCTCGTTGATAATTGACATTAAAAATTTAGTAAACTTTCTACTCTTAACAACTAAAGATAAAATTAATTTTTGTCAATGATTAATTTGCTGTACAAATCTGTTTAAAGTTTAAAAAAACATACCGACAATGATTAATGTTACGTTAATACGGAAGTACAACATTGATTTGTTAAATTAAGTGTTTACGATAAATGTATACTGGCAATTGAAGTTTAATCATTAATAAAAGCTTTTAGGTGAATGATTATACTGTTACGTATTGCACTAATTAACGCGCGTTAAATATTTCAAGTATACTTCGTGAATTTACTGTCAATAAAATACAGTCTGGGAAAATTTATTATTTTGGAAATCATTTTCTTTCAATAAAATTAATACACCTTTTTCTTCTTCTTCTTCTTTTAAGGACAAAAAGAAAGATGAAAAATAATGAGTAACAGATATTAGATAACTAAATAATTTTTCCATTCTTTTTTTTCGATTAAGCAATTTACTTGCAATATTACATCCCATGTGCATCGTTGTAAAGTCCAACTTTGATATTCATAAGCTAATAATTTCGTTGAATGATAATTTCCTGTTTACAATGTCACGGAACGAAATTTTCCCTCGTCACGATTCTATTCAGTTTATCGTGCCTATAAATTTCTGCCCGCTCAGAATGAGAAGGGAAGAACTTCTCACGGTATTTATTAAAATTAATTTCATATATCTCAAAATATAGAAAGGAGCTTCGATTTGTCACATACAAAAAAATTGTACTATTAATAAATTTTTATTAATTGAACATTACTGAACTGTTCAACTATTAATTATATATCTATAATATATGACTTCGATATTCTCACAATATTAAATATCTAGTATTCCGTAAAAATAATTATTATATAATTAAGAGACTTCTTAATTTAATTTAATTCGTAAACTTACTCCAAATATTTTCTACAACGTGAAAATATGAAATTTATGTACATATTAAATATTATGTAAGCTATAAATATATCTATTTTCACAAAATCTTTCAACATATTAAATATTATATAAGCTATAAATATATCTATTTTCACAAGATCTTTCAACATAGTCATTCTGAACAAAAATTTTCACGTCACGCTAAGATGTATAATTTGACATTTGCAAGTCTGACAATCTCGACTGTCACGCTACATGTGATTATCAGACAATAACTCATTCCATCATTTGATTGCACTTCAGTCTCTATAGAAGTTAGTACTGTTCAAACCGTCGCTCCGTGGTGATCTTCAGGAAACAAGTTTTTCCTCGATACAACAGTTCTGAAACTTCGCTTTCGTGCACGATTGTCTTTTGGAAACCATCACAAGTAAGCTGAAACTAGCTGAAATTTAAATATCTTTTGTAGTATTCATTGATCCAATTCATTCCTGAACTGGCAATTGCTCTATCAAGACTTTAATTAGATCAGAAGATACAAAGATAGCTTAAAGAGAAAATGGCGTCCCAAAGAGAAGTTCAGCCATACATTTCTATCAGTTTTCATTAAAAATCTTCAGTCCAATTATTACTGTATTAAAGTAAATTACAGATATATCGATTAATATTTTTGTATACTAATGACACATACATTTATCAAGATTAGAGTAAAATTTTCATCTCAAGAAGATACGTTTTACGAATTCATATTACATCAATAAAAATTAGCCCTGTGTGTCTGTTTAAAGAACAATACGAAGAAGCTTTTCTGGAGATTGTCGAACTTTTTTCAAGGAATTCAACAATGGCGTTGAAAGGTGTTACGTACGAGGAAGAGTTGAAGAAGAATCCAGATTTGAAAGAGGACGATATGCAAATGTTGAGAGATTGGTACAAAAAGCAGCCACACCTACCGCCAATAACAGACGCTGAATTGGCCTTGTTTTTACACAGCAATTATTATCGGATGGAAGCGACAAAAACGACCATCGATTCGTATTTCACTGTGAGGACTCACGTCCCCGAATTCTTTTCCAACAGGGATCCCCTGGGATCGAAGGAATTGAGAAAATCTTTCCAGACTGTGTAAGTGTTCCTAATTACTAAATCCCATTTTAGAAAGAAACAAAGCATTTGTAGCATTGAAACTAATAATTAAAAAAAATAATAATATCAATTGTTAACATTAGAATTATTAATAGACTAATAGAACTCTATAGAAAACTATGAGAGTACCGGACCTATTAACTTTTGGAACGTTTAAAATTTAATAGCTGAACAAATCAATGCTGAATGTATTTTCATTTTTGAGGATCTGAAGACTTTCCTTGCATTACATATTATTACATATACCTTTCGTATTAATTCCTTTAGTGAAAGTTTTACTTTCAGTCATCGATATATTATATTAGTGTATAAATTTATTATAAATATTAACTGTAAAATTGAATTCAAGCTCACTCGCGAGGTCGCCCAACGAATGTCGTATACGTTTCATTTTCATTCGGTCATTGTTTTTAATTACCACGTTTCATTTTATCTCGTGTTACGTGTAACATTATACTTAATTACCAATTGCACGCACAGAATCTCGAACGCTAATGAAAAGGAAGAGACTTCGTCTAAACGTAGTAGTACGTCTCAGTTACTTGAAACATTATTCTGAGTAATATCTGAGGGAAATGTACAAAAAGGAACTGGCGAAATATTTGCATACATCAATACAGATTTTAATGGAATTCTAATTTTGTTCCTCTTGAAAACTAAATTTCAAATAAATTCGAATTCTCTCTCGATTAATTCTCGCAATATTGGACATTTTTCTTTCTTTGTTTCTTTCAGGACAGTTCAAGTTTTGGAGAAGAAAACGCCAGAGGGTTACGCGATTCTCTATGGGAAATTGATCGACGGTGAACCCTCGAATTACGTTTATAACGATGGGATGAAATACTTGAGCATGGTGCTTGATCTGTGGCTTCACAGCGAAGGCACGTCAGAGGGACACATCATTTTATTCGACATGAAGAACGTTGTGTTTGGCCATTGTGCCCGATTGAGCCCGATGGGATTGAAGAAGTATCTGCTTTACTTGCAAGAGGCACTGCCAGTTCGTTTGAAAGGATTTCATTTCATGAATATCACGAGCGTGATGGACGTGATACTGAATATGATGAAACCATTCATGAAGAAGGAATTATTGGACATGGTAATTATCTTCGACTTGAACAACGTAACAGAGATTATCTAATTTTAAACGTTTTCGTACGATTTTTTGGACGCTTGTCTTTGAAATCTTTAAAACTCAAGATTTATATTAAACCCTACCTAATTTTTGAGCCATCTATCAATTGATTATATCAATCTGTCATAGCTTCACACGCACACAAATTTGGACACGCTGTCGAAATTCATACCGACAGACATACTACCGAACGAAGCTGGTGGCAAAGCTGGCCCTCTGTTGCAACTGCACGAAAAATCGATCAAGGTGCTGGAGGAAAATCGCGACTGGTTTCTCGAGGAAGAACGAACGAGGCGCGTGAACGAATCCGCGAGACCAGGTAAAGGGAAAACAGCGACCGATCTGTTTGGCGTTGAAGGAACGTTCAAGAAACTCGAGATTGATTAAACATCTTAAACGATCGATTTAAACAAACACTTCGATGGTTCTCGTTGTAGAACCGAATTGTAGAAGATTTATGAATAAATTGATATAAATCATCAAATTTATTTCTAGTTTCTTCTCACTCTGCCTTTATTCTAATTCATAGTATCGTTACTCATCATTTATATTTCGCATTCGTAACTATAATTCTCTATAATTCCCACTGATCATGATTTCGTTTCATCAATGATACTTCTCATTTAATTGTTTACTACGTTTGAAGAAGCGCCACTGTTGAAAACAGGCTCGACACGCACTGCCTCCACCTTTTCGTCAGTTTCTTATATTACTTTCACTGGCAGAGTATCTCAGTTTATGTCGATTCGCGTATACGAGACTATCGACGTAACAACAGCTGAGATGAAGAATCTGCTGGTATGTACATCAATTGCTCGCTACAATCAATGTCGTTGTTACATATCGCGGATTCCTCTGGCAAATATTCATATTCTCGAGAAGACAATTGAAAAGATAGAAGATTGGTAAAAAAAAAAAATTGCTTCGAATATTTCATTGTGTAACACGCATTCTGTGCGATTTTTTGCACTTTAAAATTCTCCACGAATGGATAAATATGTTACCTAATTTTACGTACAATGTCTGAGCTATTTTGTTCCAATATTCATCAATTAACTCGCCAACTAATTTCAATGTGAAACAATCTCTCGCACATGTTCGAGCACAGCTTCGTTAAGTAGAACTTGTAAAATTAGAAAAGCGTGAAAACGTTGCGTGTTTTTCGGGAAGATGATTTCTTTCTCAGACGATTCCGTAATCGGTTTGGCATTTAACTTCTATATATAGACACATGATGATTGTTAGTTAATTTCTTGTTCAATTTTCAATTGGACAGCTAAGCGATCGACCTAGCTAATTAGAATACTATACTTTCGAATCAGATCGCAATCGTTCTGATTAGCCCCTGCCTGGGGGACGTATCGCATCTTTTGTCAGAATATTCTACGACGACTACAACCACTTCACCACCGGCTCCGAGGCCCTACAGATTTCGATACCAAGCAGGACGATATCCTGGGAACGTAGATCGTGTTCATCAAGAAGTCGGAGATGGCAGTGGACGCGTCCAAGGTAATCATTTTAATCATGAAATTCTTATTCAATTGTAATTGAATTTGAAAATTACTTTTTCATTTTCAATCAATTTCGACAAAATTTACTTTCCAATCTTAACAATTTTAATATTTAATCTTTCGTGTAGGTTTCATTTTGTACAAAAAAAAAAATCCATCTGATTGTTTCATAATTTTCCAATATCATCCGATGCTTGAGCTGCTACGTTAAAACGAATGTAAATGAAACTTATCGTATCGATCTGTCTTTTTTTAGGTTCTTACTCCTTCGTGGACCCGAAGCACAAAGTACGAACAGTGGAATACGCAGCCGATGAGACTGGATTTCACGCGTCCCTAATAAATTACGAAGACACGATTGCTCAACCTATCGATTCCGAGGCTGTGAGGCTCGCGAAGGAACGACATTTCCGATTGTACCAGAAAATCGCCGAGGCAAATTCTCACGGGGTTCCGGCCAATCTGCCACGGGTAACAAACATTCGATTTATTACTTCTTTCAGCAGGAATTAAATCGCAGATGACAATTGGTCAATTATTGTTACGAATTTCTATTTCTACAAGTAGAATCCATATTTTTATGTAGCATTTAAAAATTATAATTGAGTAAATGCTGCAAGGTTGCGCGCAGTCGATCTATCTCAGAACCTTCGCTGATCTATTGTGTCAATCGCGTGAACAAATACTCGATCGAGGCTCAGTTTCATCGCTAGTGATGATTCGAAACGGCAGCTTTCACTTGGCCATCGTGCACGTGTAACATTTTAACAGGATTCCGCGAGCGTGGGGAGAGCGAAGGACAAGCATGTTCAACTGTACCAGAAGATAGCCGAGGAACACGCAGCAATAGCAAATCAAAGAGAGGCAGAACGATTAGCTTACGAGGCTACTTCTGCAGCGAACGACGTAAATCCTGACCACGTGTATTAATTATATTTGTCATTGGACTGTGGATTCTTATACACTTATGTAAAAATGCATAAAACAATGTAAAATTTGATTAATTATCCAAGAATATTTTTAAAATATATACATACATTTACAGTGGATGAAATAAATTAATTCCACGTTAAATAAATTGCAACTGAAATAAATTGAAATTAAATAAAGTATAAATTAAAATTGTAAGGAATTATGATTGAATAAAAATAATAATACTCAATGCTCAAAAAAGTTACAATCAGCAATTTGATAATTTTTTCATATTCATTGCAATTTGTGTGTCTTTTATAGGATACAACAAAGATTATACTACCGTTGTAGTATTAGTTTTTGACTTCGTTAACTGAATGCAATAAATAATTTTAAATGTGTACTTACCTGTGCCTTCGCAACAATAAATGAAACATTAACCAAGTACATTAGCAAAGTCGAAATGATGTTTACAAATCATGGTCCTTTGAGATGATTTCAGCAATCAGTTAACAATCTGCAAAAGGATACCACATGTTTAATTTAGTTCATGTATAAAACTGAAATCAAAAATATTAAAATCATGCTGTAACTAAGCTCAAAAATTCATAGCAGAAGCTAGTAATATAAAGGATTCGAAAATCAAAAAAAAAGCTTGATAAGTTATTTAATATCATTATGATAGTATGTAATAGAGAACTAAATGAGAACGCAATACTTGAACGAACCGATTAATGGTAATCTGTAAAATAATAAAAACACAACACAATAACAAAAATTATACACATCAAATGAATCAATATCTTGACGCCATGCTTTCTGATGCGTGACTGAAGCTTGATTCCCGCCAACGCAGCACTTCGTTTAGCTACTCTCTCATTGGCTGGAGCGAACGTTTCCTACGTCAATTAAAATGGCGCGGGAATTGAAATAATGTACGCGCGCTATTCAAAATGTGGTTGACGATCTTAGACAATTTCAAATTATAAAGAATATCTATCGATAAAAAGTAGATAGGTTTTGTACATAAATACGTAGATAATTTTTTAACAGATATACAATGCTGAAAAAAGTTGACAACTCTTTTTTACAGTAAAATTTTTTAAAATTGCTGTATTTATTATTGTAATAAATTAATGGAGATATAAATTTACAATAATTTTTAGATTTTCTTAGATAATTCGTAAATTTGTAGCTTCATTAATTTATTGCAATAGTAAATATTGTAATTTATACATTTTTCGTGGAGTACAATCAAATTTACATTTCTTCTTTCTACTCCCGCGATATTTTTATAATAATAAAATATTTTTAAAGAAAAATTTTGTATATTACAATATATAACGTTAAAGGAAAACTTTTACGTTACGATAAACAAATACGAATTTTCGCGCCATTTTTCTTAATGATTTGAACATATCTGCAAGTTTTATTTTAACGATATCTCTATATATCGATACTACATCCGCCATAGTTTGTACCATGTTCAGAGTGTTCAGCACCAATACAGTTGGGTGCAATTTTATATTTTAGGAAAAAAATGTCGCGTAAACGAAAATTATCACATATAAAAGAAAGATGTCGTATTTGCCTAGTTGAACATGGATGTATGACTAATTTATTTGATGAAGTTCTACAATCAAAACTGCATGATCTGACTAAATGTACTTCTGTCAATGTATGTTTATATTATCTCTCTTTATTTTGATAATTAATTGCACAATCTTTTTATTTATTGTCTCATAATGAAGTATTTTTCCTTTTCAGATCAAAGAAGAGCATGGCTTGCCTGATATTATATGTCATATATGCCTTTACAAACTGGAAATGTGGAGTGAATTTAAAGAACAATTTATACGGTCAAATCAAATGTTGTTAAGCCAATTGGAACTTATAGAAACTTCTGATAATGAGGTGACATTGTTCAACACAAAGATAATTTTTTTTTAAAGTAATTTCAGTTAATTTAATCTGAAAGCTTTGATTACGTATGATCTTACAATTTAAAGCATCAAGAATCATAATGCTGGTAGTTAATTGTCATAAAATAATTTTGTGTTAATTATTACATATGAAGATATTGATAAAATTTTTAAATTATAAAACATTACGTTAAATTTATTATAAAACAAACGTTACGGTGAGAAATACATTCTATTGGTATTAGAACATTATTAGATTATTTAATTAAAATAATAGAAAATTCAACAATAGAGAATTATAGAAGAATATATTTTCGCATGCAGAGAGATAATTTTTCTACATAAATTTTCCAATGACTAATAGCTTTATTGATAAGTTTTAGATATTCTTCCTATTCTTAAAAATTTCATCTCAATTGGCAACAGGGACCATCCCATAAAACAGCTAATGTTTCTGATAGCATTATAATTTTGTTGTAATTTTTTAATCTTAGAATCCGAAAGCCAAAAGATGCAATAACTTGCAACAAAGTGGGGAAGATAGTCTTTCCGATTCTTTTGATAAGGTAATTCTAATCATTTATTTTTCGTACTATCCATGAACGCACAGTTTCATAGGGGAATTTATTTCAGAAAAAAATAAAAACGGATGTACCACCACTAATACCTTTACAGGTCACAAATGCGGACAATATAACGGATCAAACAATACTTAAAGATATGTACATATCTGAAGATGACGTTACATCTTCGAAGGATTCCTCGCAAAAACCTCATGATGCTTCCAATGACGATAAATGTAAAAACGATGAAGGACAGGAGAATAAAGATAATATTCAACCAAAACCAACCTTAGTTCCAATGAAAGTGAAACCATTAACTGGAAGGCGTAATATAACTGAACGAAGAAAGGCATCGACTAAAAGGTGGGTTGCAAGGAAAAAGGCTCTTCTTGCAGCGATTGGAGAAAGTGTTTCAGACACAGATTCTATGGCTTCGGATGATACGCAGCTATCACCAGTGCAGAAGGCAAGGGCAAAAACAAATATGGATAAAGAGGTCGAAAAGCAAAGAAGATTAGCCAGAGAATTGAAGAATTTGGAGACCAATTTGACAGACAAATATAAACACGATTTTATGAGTATCGATAGCGATTCCGATGTGCATAGAACGAGATCTCTTAGAAACAGAAATTCTGATATTTCCTCAATCGAAGGAAAAAATATATCTGCGAAAAAAAGTGTTGAACAAGATAAAGTCAAGAAAGATAAATTTTCCGAGGACCTAAAGGAAAAAGAAATTTCTCCCGATTCACTGCCAGAAAAAGTTGTTCAAGAAAAATCATCAAAAAAGGATAAAGTAGAAATAACTGAAAATAAATTTTCACCGTGTTCAGTAAAATCAGAATTAGAAATTGGAGATGTTACGTACATCGTTACTTCTACATTAACGCTCGCGGAATCTCATTATTTGAATAAGGAGAATTTAAATACTTTATCGAAGGAATTCAAGAATGGTAATATCGAACAAAATTCTCAAGAGAAGAATACCGATATTATCGATGCTGTGCAACTTCGTAGAATAAATCCAGTTCCGATAGACGCTAATAACAAAAAATGTATCGAAAGATGTCTGAATATAGAAGTGGAGGGAACAGAAATAGAGGCACTAAAGCACGTACAAGTTGAATTAGCTAATTTCATAGAAAAAGAATTCAGAACAAATAACGAGGATACAAAAAAAGATAAGATAGTACACGATTATAAAACTTCGTATCAAACTTTGGATCAACAGTTGAAAATTATCGTAGAAAAGACCATAAAGAAAAATTTCGAATCGTCTTTGATGAGAAGTTGTGGCACTGATTTTAATTCATATTCTCAACCAGCTGGAAGAGTGTCGCCAACGTTTGTAAAAGAGGCAATGAACTCCAAAAAGTATCAACCGAGAATTGTATTAAAGCGTTTGGACATAAAAAAAGAAAGTAAAATTCGTAATATTAATAACATGCACGTTCTGATTAAACGTACAGTTAAGAATAAACTTGGCGGGCCATTTAGTATGGTTTCTCACAAAAGACAAAGCGTCCCGCCAATAAGATATAATGACTACAATACTTCCGCTTTGGATTCTGATTCTTATTTATCGGAAGAAACTTCCGAAGCATCTAGAACAGATAATAATATACCAAAATCACAAGATAGTAAAGTCTCCAAACAGACAGAAGAATCGAAAATTGTGGATTCTAGTAAAAGCGAGCATAAACTCGAGAATATTTTTAAAATTATCTCACCACACAGTGAGAAACATATATGTGGTGTATGCGAACAGTCGTTTGCTAATCGTAGCGATGCCGTGGTACATGTTCGTATGCACAAAACAGAGACTACTATGTCACGACACAGCAAACATAAAATGATGCGATGTAAAAGATGCCACGAAATAGTAGAAGCAAGATTTGTAAAGGCTCACGTGTGCAAATCGAAGCAACAAACTCACAAATGTTACGTGTGCAATTCGACATTTCGAACTGAGAAACTTTTGGTACATCATTTGGAAAGCCACGATCAGTCCGAATTTACAATAGAAAATATAACAAAGGGAGAATCTCAGAAGATAACGAATGCGAGTACATCGCAGAATTCCAAAGACACATTGTATTTAAAGTTGGAAAAGGGTCAATCTTCAAAAGCAGAAAATTATCTAATTACAAAGTCAGAGAGCTTAAGGACAGGATTAAGCAGTGAGAAAATCGGAACAAGTAAAGAAAAGGAAGATACTGCTTCTGGAGCAGAGAAACCAAAGGAAACATACAATTGTTTCGTATGCGACAAAATATTTACAGACGAGGAACTACTGAAGGACCATTTACAAAAGCATTGCGATGATGTGAGCGAGGGTGACCAAAGCCCTGGCAAAGAACAGTATCAATGTGCAATTTGTGGTGATTCGTTAGAATCTGAAGATGCATTGGAAGCACACGTAGAGAAACATTTATTCGACGAAGAGGATGACAATCCTAATCTAATTAGTATCGCTAATGAAAATGATAAATCGAAGGAAGAAGTTTATCAATGTTTGCAATGTGCAGAAACATTTAATTCGGAAATGTTACTGGAAATGCACATGCAGGCTCACGAGGAGGAAGCTGCTATAGCAGAATGGGAGAAACAAGGAATAAAAGCTTATGAATTTCAATGCATGATTTGCGATGAATTGTTTGAAACAGAGGAAGATTTATCTGAACATATAGATATACATAATGGAAATGCGCATGTTTGTCAATTATGTGATAAACCATTCTCAAGTCTTGAGGACTTGCAGAAACATGTTGCCACTCATTAACGTGTAGCTCTTAAAGTTAATTCATTTAAAACGTATAGACTGAGAATTAAGTTATCACACGTATGTAATGATTCTTCAATTTATAATGTGATCAACAAAATTTTTTCATTAATATAATATAAATATGTACAGATATATTAAAAATATTTTTTTAAGTACACGTATACGTTGCTTCTATTTAAATATCTATTGGATTGTATTGTGCTTATATTACTTCTGAAGGATAGAGCTAATATTTCCGACATTCATACACCTATGATTTTAGAATTATTGATAGGTCATTATTTTTGTGTATGATTATTCACAAATTATAAAAGATTCATCTATATGTACATATGCTATATAATAAGCTAATATTTCATATGTACATATGACTGTATCGAAATTATGTGTATATTTGTCTGTAATATCGTATATAATTTTATTTTCAATGTATGACAAACTTGTAATATAAAAGTTCCGTAATATTTATCAGAGTGGATTAGAATTAGAAGCGACATGTATAAATTTTGTTTTTTTTTTTCAGTGATATTTAGTATATATGAAATTTAATGAATATGCAAATATATAATTTTTTTACGGTAGCAAAAAAACTGTTTACAATAATATCTTGAAACAATGATGTACGTGTTTTTTAATTCTTATAGCCATGATGCGAGTTTATTATAGTCTACAATTGCTTGTAAACTTAACTGACGTTTATGAAAATGTATCGCATATTTATAAGTGAAAACAGTCGCTGTATCTGATATATTATGTAATATTTCGTATATATGCTATTTATTAAGTTATACATAATAAATTTTATACACAAACTATAATCTATTTAACAACATCATGGAATCGCGAACACTCTTTACAGAAAATAATTTGGAGGACTAATGATGTAAACAATTACAAAAATCAGTCGCTGGCTGAATTGTAAATGTTATTATACTCCTACTATATTTACATAAATACTGTGTATAGTGACACGTTATTTACTCGTGACGAATAATTAGCATTTATCACTATATACCATGAAAACTTGACTTGACTTGTAAGTTGATTCATCTGAGCGCGTTTGCAAAATCAAAGAGACTTTATTAAATAACAAATGACTTTGTTAATGCTAACTCGCGAATTTGTCTTGTCGAAAATTATAAATGCTTTCTTTCTCGAACCATTAGCATCTATAGTTCGTTCAGTTTTGTAATTACTCCGCAGTGTTGTTTCTGTTTTTAAAACAGCGTCTATAATACTACAAATATTTCTTGCTTGAAAGCATGTATTCATGAAGGTACATCGATTAACTTAACAGCAAGTAATTTGTTGCAATACGAAAGAACGTATTTAATAATTAAAATTTGACAACAATTTTGCGCTTTCACTTCCAATTTTTCAATCACGTTATACGTCTATCAGAAAATGAGTAATGATTATATGAAATATCTTCAGTATTATATATTTCATTTGATATAAAATTTTTCAATTATTAAAAAAGATATTACGATTGCATTTTCTCATAAACGATCATTAAACATTGCTTTCATATAAGAAATTATGTACAAAAAGCACATTAACCAATGACGAAAATTCCTCGAAATTCCTCCATAACGCAAATATTCTCATAGTATCATAACTTTTTTATTATATAATTATAATTTCATTTCTTATATTATATATAAATAATTCTCCAACTTTTTTTCTCAACAATAAAAGATTGTAATTATTTAAAAAAAAAAGAAAAAAAGAAACAGAAAAAAGAAAAAAATTGGGCAATTCTGGGTCCCAAATTTATTCGTTTGGTACATCTCATGTATTTGCGCATTCTCCTTCGCATTTCTTGCTGATTCGAACCATCATAAAATCTCAACTTCGTTAAACAATTGCAACTTTACATACCATTACGTTCTTAAGTCTATTATATACAACGATACCATTCGGAAAGAATAGGTTTTAATAGTATCATTTGAATAACAATAAATTAAATATACTTCTCGTCGCATTCGCCAAAATATTTCATGGCAACGATGCTAATAATGAGTCGAAAAATGTTTTTCCTTTTTCTTTTTTTTTTTTTGAAATTGTACATTATCTCAAAAATCTAAACTTATAATATATTCGTGGTGTATGCGTGTATCCATCTTATCGTTTACCACTAATTTATAAAGATGGATATAAAGAATCCTAGCTATCTACGAAAACCAGCTACCCATCAGGGGGTAAGAGTTTCGTTTTTCCCTTCCTTTCGTTTTAAGTTCTATCCTGTCGATAGATCAGTATAGATATATCAATCTGAGAAATAGAATGAAGTGGATGTACGCAATTTTTCTTTCTCACTGGCTTACTCACAACAGCTCCCTTCGATTTTTTTCGATCATAACGTCGAATCGTAAGATTTCTCTAATCTCTTCCCAACGCTTGTTATACACATATCACACGAAATGAACGATTCCTAATATAGAGTCTTATTCAACGGCAAATTTACAAATTTTCTTCCTTCTTCTTTCTTTTTCTTAACGAGCCTGCTATCTTTCACATAGAAATAAACAACAAAAATAAACAATAAAAATTTTCCTTTTTTCCTCTTCCTCTTCCTTTTCTTTCGTACGCGTTCTGTGTTAAGTAACTAACAATGTTCATGTAACATTTGGCGTTATGCGGTAGCTTTACGGAGACACAAGTTCTACGTAATTTGCAGGATAAAGGCCTACTCTACCGTCTTTTCGTCCTTTACACCATCCTTGCTCGTCCTCGTCTTCTAATTTATCGAATACATCGCCTGCGAAGTATTACAGGGAAACTGATAAAACTGAATCGAAGAAAAGTATATAAAAAATGAAATCGAAAGAATAT
>CAJDYZ010009494.1:12705-52683 GCA_903986555.1 Heterotrigona itama | reverse complement strand
CTTCTTCTTCTTCTTCTTCTTCTTCTTCTCCTCCTCCTCCTCCTCCGCTATCAGAAACGCGCTAACGATTGAGTTAGTGGAGTGAGACTGAATGGGAAGAGCTTCCTCCCCTCTGGTGGCCAGTGGACGCGCGATTCTTCAGCCTCTTCCACTACCAACTTTTCTATACGCTTCCGCCGTCCAATCTTCCCTCGGCTCCGTTACTTTTCTATCTTCCGCTTCTCGATTCTCCAGGCTCACCTTGCAGCAGCTTCCGCGTGCAGCCTCCTTTCTTCCACTCTGCTCCTTCAATCCGCTTTATTCCCAACTGTCAGTTGTTGTCTATTCACGGGAGTTACGTTTCGATCGGGACGCTCTGCTAACTGACCCAGCAATTCATTCCAGCATTCGAGCGCGGTTTTGCTTTTAAAAGAGGGGAAAAAAATGGTGGGAAACGTGACTGCGCAGCAACGGTAGCCACCGAGTGATCTTTGATAGATTGTGTGAGTTGATTTGTGTGTTGTGTGTGTGTGTGTGTGTGTGTGTGTGTTTTTCAGTCTCTTTCTTTCATTTTTTTTTTTTTTTTTTTTTTTTTTTGTTAACAATTGCGTGCACCCGAGGTGGAAGAGTCGACCGAATGCAATTGTCCTTGTTGTAACATGGAAAATGTTCTGGTGTCCGGTTCAGTGAAGCTCTTTCAACCGATTGGTGTCGTTTCTTCTGCTCCCTCTCGTGCATTAACCAGCGGCTATTGGTACGGTTATTTAGCCGGGCAGCTAGTTTCAGGAGGGCTCTAAACCCGTGGCATTCAGCGCGTGTAGTTTGTAGATAGTTGCCTGGCCCAAGCAGTAACTGTGTGTCCGATGCAGTTTAAACCACCATGATCAGACGGAAACTGGCGCTGCTTCCTGTGTACACCGGCCGCCGAGACTGTTGGCAACATGCACCGGCTACTTGCCTGCGACAAAAAGACACTTCCTTGCCAGCCATTCATTATCCCGAGTGCTACAACACTGCTGTAACCGTCTCCTTTCATCCTCCATCGAGCCGACGACGGATGGACGTTCAACAAGTACCTTAATCTTGAAGAGATCCGCTGCATAACGTCCAGCCGGTATACAGATGGAGGATATTCTTCTCTGTGGACTTTAAAAATTTTCTTCTCGACGGACGGGAAGCACAGAGAGGAAAACGGTGGAGGAAAATGGAGGGGAAAAGGAAGAGAACAGCAAGAGAAAGTGAAGGAAGAAAAAAGGGGGAGAGGGTAAAAGCGGGGGGGGGGAAGAAAAGGCAAGAGAAGAAAGCAAAGGAGGAAAAGAGGGAGAACTAAGGACGTCAGTTGGCTTGAAAGCTTCGACTTTGCTGCATCTTCTAAAATGTCGAAATGTCGCTTTTTACGAGAGCACCGTCAAAGTTCAAGGAAATCAGAAAATCCTGCCAGAAGAGAAGAAACCAATGCCGAACCAGTCAACCGGTTTAAGCGGTAGTTTATCACCGGCAGGGGGATGAAAGCAGTGGCCATTCCCCCGACAAAATATAACAATATAAATCGCTCAGGAACGTCAGTCGGGCAATAGGAAATTCCGCGCCACGCGTTAAATGTGCGACGACGAGTCCGCGTCGGATTACCCTTCTTCTTACTGCGCAAGGGTGAGGGTTGGTTGGACGAAGGTTGATGGGGCCGAGGATCAGGCGCGTGCACGGCAAGCGTAATGGCAACGTGTGTATAATGGTTATTTATGTGACCATAAGTTGGGCACCAAAGTTGGATCTCGACTCGAGGAAGAACCGGACGTTCTGACGTATCGATTCACCCCTTCCCTCGAGACATTCGCGACAACAAATAGCGTGATTTATCGTCGGCGTGTTTGTAAGATCTGTGTGAATACCCGCGTGTATTTCACACAGGTCGTGTCGAAATATATCGTCACCTTAGAGCAACTGTGACGCTTGTTGCTGATGAACTCTAAAGGTTGAACCGATTAACGCTAGAACTATGAAGAATCGAAGAAATCGGAGCGCAAAACGAGTAGCAAAGTTTGTGACAGACAAGAAAAGACACAAACTTCTATTCGTGTATTTTGCAAAAATAGAGATACAACGTCGTAAATCTGCAGAATTATGTTCTGGAAAATTATAAATTAAACATTTTGATCACTTTCGTAGTGTTAAATGGGTCCTTAAAAATATTGCACGGGAAGATTTATGGATTCTTGATGTTTGTTTTCAGGGATATAATTGAAAAAAAAAATACAAACCTGTTTTACGTATTATCAAATATTATAAAAAATGTTCACTATATTGTGAACATTTTATATATTTTGTCGTACTACGGGCAAATTGTGTGCAATTTTGCTAATTTCTGTAATTTTGTCACATCGGGTTATCACGTTTTCGGGTTTCCAGACTATTTGGACAACTTAGTTGACCAAAGGTAAAACGAGGCTCGGCGATAAAAGGAATCTCTGCCATCTAAGGGACGCCAGAAAAAATGGTTAACAAAAAGTATTCGAAAAAAATAATAGCAACTTGGCGAAAATGCTCGGAGGGTAGCATTCTCGTTTTAAGTGGATCCATTCAAGGAAGTTCGCTTCACTTACAAAGCGGAACATTTCTGCGGAAAATTTTCCCTTCGTCCATCCTTGTTGATCTTTTTATTCTGCAAATATACGCAATGGCGAAGTTGGTAACAAGACGGAGATTCTTTAAAGTTCACTACCGGGAATGGGTTCTGCGCGGCAAGCTCGCGTGTTATTAGAGTAAAACGTGAAACAAAAATTCCCCAGGCGGTGGACTGCTTGTTAACAGTCTTTAGAGCCAAGCTCCAGAGAAATCAATATTATCCTATCTTATTTAAAGGAGAAATTCCCGGATACACGTGATCAATATTTCAAGATAGCAGAGCAAGTAGCATTCCTTTCTTACTGTGGCGCGTGAAATTTCCATTCGAATCACCAGCACCAGGGTATCAGAGATATCTGTAACGCGCGATATTCGACGGAATTTTTAGTCGTTCACGATTTTACATTCATGGCCGAACACATTCATATACGCGTGGCTCTCTTTCTCCCTCGTTCCACTCTGTCCTCCCTTTTTCTTTCTTTCTTTCTTTCTTTCTTTCTTTCTTTTTTCTTTTTTTTTCTTTTTCTTTTTTTTTTTATTGTAAAAGACACAAATGCGGCCAAGCCCTTGTTGCTGCGGCTTCCTGACGATCCGTTTTTTTCCCCACCTGCTCCTCCCCCCTCCCCCCGGAAGAGTTCAAAAAGAGAATCGCATCGAATCGACGTCAGTGTGCCGCAATAGCAGCCGTTCGATAGTCGTTTCTGTCGGCGCAATTCAAAGGATGCGTGCAAACGCGTATCAACGGTGCACGACAATACCGAAACGAGAGAGAAAGGGAGACAGAGAGAAAGAGAGAGAGACTGGGAAGGGGGGAGAGGGGGGGGGAAAGCACTGTGGCATCCTTTGATTAAAAAGAGGCCGGTAAAAAATGTTTCAACCTTATGCGCTTTTGTGTCACGTTGCCGGCAACATGTTTCCGACGTGTTTCGCCTCGATCATGATGTAAATTTTAATGTCGAACCGGAGCTTGAACTTTCATATATCATTCGATGTCCAACTCAAGATCGATGCAATTGTCTGCACGTAAATAAATTCTTCTTTCGACGACGGACATTTGAAAACTATCACTGAGTTCCGAGAATTTTGTTGCATTCTATCTTAAGATCAGCTCGAATTGTATCTTGAATTTACCTTTATTTTATCTTATAATAATTTAAACGATCGAAGCATTCCATTAAAATTATTTTACACTTGTGCATCGTATCACCTTTAGTTTTAACAATTTTCTTACTGGTTTCTTCAAGGTGCTTCAAGGTGCTATCCTTTCAACTGTTCTTTTACCTTTTTTTTCTTTCGTGGATGTCATGCTCTTCAGAAGCTTGTTTAGACCAAATTAATGGCTCCCTCCATTCAGTCCTCCTCCAGTCAAAAGTTCACTTTTTTGAATAATAAGAATTACTCACTTTCTCTTTGATGTCATATCTCGATGATGGCTGCGCAATAGATCATCGAAGTTAATTATAATCGGAACACATTTTACGCTGGCCAAACAGCACTGAATCTGGAAAGGACGTTGGCTTCTATTAATCGAGAGTAGGTTATAGATCGTTTCTATCAAGCGTTCAATGATCCAATGGACACTTTCGTATCGAATAGCGGCGTCGGTGGTTAATTTCTTCGAATTTCGTTAGCCGACTCGGTAACGTTACGCATCCGAAACTTTCCTATTCCCTTTTTGGTGTCTGGTTGGCAAAGTACTCGGCCCGCTCGTCCCTTGATTACAGAGATCTGAGTTTAAATTGATCCCCGTGTTTACAGCCTCTGCAACGCGGAACAGGCTTGCGGTATTCCCCTCTTTGTATCTGCAATCGCCGAGAAATCGAGCCGTGCGAGCTTAGTGTTGATCGTGTCGCGCGAAAGCTAAACTTTATCCTCGCCTCGATACATGGCCAGACACGATCTCGGGCCGGGTGAAATTTCAATGTTTTAAGGACAGCTACGATCACAGCCAGTTTCGGCAAACCTCGCTAATTAAAATACCCGATGATTGGAATACACATATTCGCAATTACGCAAGTTTTCTGAGCTGAAGTAGTGAAAAAAAAAAACGTAAAAGCTTGCGAAATCTGTAACAGATCTTCCTTGAATATTTTACGTTTTCATTGCCTGTTATTTTTAAGTTTCGCAAAATTGCGATTGAATTTCCGCAATTGAAGCTACTAAGAATTTACGGTAGATTCCGAATGATCTATAACTTGTTGCATATTTGATTGCTCTGATAAGAATGGGAGAATTATTATTTTACAATGGTAGTTTTGGGAACGTTACTGAATCTGGAAGTATAATAGAATAGCAGAGTTCAATGAAACTGAACTTTTATCGATGGTCTTAGGTATCGGAGATGAAAGATTACGTACTGTTAACTGCTACTTATGGATACTGGAACGAAGGCGAGTGAACCCGACGATGATACGATATACCGGTGCTTAATATATATACCGAGACAATACCGATAACGTACGATCATCATACATGATCAACCTAGCTACTTGACTTTTATGACGCCGTATATTTCGCTGGATATTGACATCCAACCATCGCGATCTCTTGCCACATAGTCTTTTATTCGCCGTCATATTCTATTCTTTTCTTATCACTAGATCGGACTTATCATTAGATCGGACAACGATGTATTTGATACGATATTTGAAACAGTTGGTCGAAAACTTATTTCTATGCTTGTAGGAATTTTTATTGAATTTTCTTAGTTTCCGTTTTGAGGACGAGGTTTCTACAGTGTTACAAATAAAACCTTCACAGTTATAACTCGTTAGAGTCACTCTAAGCTGTCCTAGTACTTTTCTCACGCTCTTCAAATTTTGCAAACTAAAACTATTCTTTTTCATTATCTCTAACTTGAATGGTTCGAAATATTTTTGGAAGGCAGAATGACTAATTTTTCGTTACTCGATTGACCAATGTCAATAATATTCGAAACCTTTGGGCAACCATACTCTGGTTTCTCTCGAGTTCTCGAGTCTTTTACACGCTCCTATCGGTCAAAACTCGATAACTGCTGATAAACAACTACAACAAATTTTCGTTTCCACGCGGTCGACTATATAAATATAGAATATAAAATATGTAGTTATTCGACGTTTTCCGGTAACGGTCGCTTCCAGCATGCTTTCCCCTGGCTACGCCATATCGGTCGACGATACGAGGCGATAAAAGTCAGCGTAACGCGTCACGAAGGATATGAAGAGCTGGCTGACTGTCGAGCAAGCAGAAAGAAAGAAAGAGAGGAAGAGAAAAAAGAGACGAGGAAAATAGACGAGAAAAATGATAGGGAGGCGGACGAACGCGAGATGCGCTGCGTTCCGAAATTGCCTTTGCTATGCATGGCATTTTAAAGTAAGTTCTTAATGCCATAAGCAGGAACATGTGACTAACAGGTGTTGCGTTTTCTTTTCGCGCACCGACAAACTTTGATACTTCTCTCTCTCTTTCTCTCTGGCAAAATTTATCAAATAATTCATGTCGCAGGCCGTCGTTTGTAACGTCGCGAGTTTTCCCGTATATCTATTACCGTATACCGATTCTCGGCGATATTCGCCGTTTAAAAACCGCGATTTTTCCGTTTCCGTCCACTTTATATTCATTTCCTCCGCGAGTGTTTCCTTGGGAAACGCAATTTTCGCGGGAGTGCTTGTTCACGAGTAAAGTGTACGGAAGAGAACGATTATTTATTCGTGTGTATGTAGGTAGGAAAAACGATGAAAAAATCGCGCAGAACTCCTCGGTTTGATTTCCGCCTACTTCTTCTCGTAGTTCTCCGCGGTGTGAAATTTTCACGAGTATGTGAAAAGTGTTGTCGAGTGAAACTTCTTCAAAATTTTGGAGGGGGGGGAGGGGAGTTTCACAACCGTCGAATATAACTTTCACGATTCAATGATTCCAATTTGTATACGGGTATTGTGTCGAAAATATTTGGAAAAATTAGACAAAAATGTTTTTTTTTTTTTTTTTATATACGTGATCATTATAAATATGTGGTGTCTGGTCGTCGAGCGCTGAACATTTCAGGACACAGGTGGGACAGAGGGGGCAGGAGGGCGCAATCAAAGATATCCTTAGCAGAGTAATTAACCGAGCGACGAGGCTCGAAACGATAGCGGTGCTCTGGTGGAGAAATTCCGGAATTCGCGGCGGTTGCAGAATCGTCATCGCCTAGGTCTCGGGTCTCGCGGCTACGAAAGTGTTTCACCGTGTCTGCTTAAGCCACCGGGGCTGGGAGGAGTGGGTGGGGATCCCGAGCTATTGCAGGAGCTCGGTGAATCGCGCAATTAATCTTCGATTCAGAAGCCTGGCTGTCGACCACTTCGGCAATCTCGCCTCCTATTCGGCCATTCGACGGCGTAAAACGATGGGTAAAACGATGACCAGTGCAAAATCTCGACGTCGGCCACTGCCATGCTGCGTTCAGAACGTTTCCGTATTCCCTCTCCTCGTCCTTCGTTGTTCTTTCTTTCTGTTATCTCGAGCCAGTTCGAATCGTTCGCCACTCGGAACGGTTCGATCGTTCATTGTTGCGCCACGGCAGGCACCGATTGTTTCAAGCCATTTTCCTTCGTAATTTTCACCTATTCGTTTCACCTACTGCCAGCAGCGAGAAAAGACACGGTTCTCGCGACTTTCCAATATGTCTTCACCTAACTGTCTGCTCGGAGGAGGGATACTCGGGGACCCTGCGTCGAAGGCGAGGCGAATTCGAAGCTGACTTCTTATAAGTTGACACGAGATGACCCGAGAAATTCGTCACGTTTCACCGGCAGACGGTTGTTTCTCTCCGTTGGCATGGCACCTCATCGTCGGCGAACCTGCCAGCAGACGACGAAACTCTCCGAAGTGGCACCGCTCTACCGCGTATATTCTTGTCACGAAGTGACGTTCATTCGTCCGCGGATTTAATCACGGCGACTCGTTTCGTTGATTTTAATCGAACGTCGTCTTTGATCTCACGTTCTCCTTCTTCTCGGATTTCACGCGTCGGATGAAGCTGCTGCAGCTCAATAAGTGGCTTAACGATCGATCGCGCGTAAAAGTAAACGAGAATTTTACTCGTCTCGTTTATTTTGATTTCGCTTTTTCCCCTTCGTTTCAGCGATGATCTCTCGCACAGAGACGACTGTAAACTTTCTTCTTCCTTTAACCCCTACTATTCTTGCAGTTTGTCCTAATGGATACTCAGCAGGTTTTTATATATGTTTCGATTTTAATGGTTGCGTCACAAGCCCTGTAGATGCTTTTTATTTTCGTGTCATCCATGAATTCTACACCTTCGATTTAATAGAAATACGTGTAAAGACTTTGAATTTCAAGGCCAAAAAAATTTTTTTTTTTTTTTTGTATCGTATTCTACTTATCGCGATAAAACTTTTTCAAGAATCACAACCCAATAGTTTCTTTGCAAAATGGCAAAAAGATTTCTCAATCATTTAACACTGCGGACTAACAGCGACTTTATAGTTCTGAATGTCTATTTTACGTAATTAGTTTCGTATTCAGTTTCACTAATCACAGTTTCATGTATCGTAGTTGTATCATCAGTGTGAGTCTAAATAATCAAATGATAAAACTAACTGTTAACATTATTCGAAATATAAACATCACATCCAAAATCATAAAGTCGCTGTTAGTCCGCAGTGTTAAATGACTACGAGACTTTATATTCTTTTTTCAAAAGAGCTATTGGATCGCGACTTGTGGTTTCTTGGAAAAAGTTTCACTTTCGTAATGAGGAGAATTCAGTGCAAAGAAAAAAATTTTTTTGATCTTGAAATTGAAGATATTTAGTCTTTAAATTCTTTACGTGTATTTCCATCAAATCGAAAATGTAGAACTTATCCATGATAGCTGCAGACAAATTTTTCCTTCCACCCTGTACAGTGCTGGCTAAGGGGTTGTAAATTTAACGATCGCCAGACGGTATGGAAAATCTATTAAGATGTTTGCAGCCAGGTAGAGCAGCGACAGACGAAAGTTGGGGATGATCGATAAGCGACCAGCGACGCGTAGTTTGTTACGTTTCGTTCGTTGTTTGCGTTGCCTCTAACTTTCCGTTCTCGATCGAGTTCGATCGAAACTCCGCCGCGGGATGTGTATCGTAAAATTGCTTATACGATCAACCGTAAAACGGAAACGAACGCGCAGTTTTCGCAACTACACATTTCATCGATGTCCTTGTATATTGTCAAATGTTCACGTTGTTAATTCACTTTCGATCTCGTGATATTCTCTCGTCTCCTTCCATCTTCTTATATGAATATTAACAACGACAAATCGATCGTCGAGGCGAGTATCATTCTTATTATCGTAGAGAGTGTTCGTTTAGATAAATGTCATGATTTAACGAGTTCGCTTTCTTTCACACGATCGCGTGGAGAATTTTTACTACTGAAACATTTACGCGGTAGATTTTATAACGGGTTGCAGCACGAGTGTGTTGTAGCACTTTGCAATTTGCCATTGGCGCATAAATACTCGCAGTCTGTTGCGACTATTAATTAAAATTTCCCCGGAAACGTGTAACGTAATTTATTTATTATTAATTTAAAGCGTCGCGTTTATAAATAGAAGTAAACAGCAGGGGCGATGAAAATTGAACTCGAGCGAGAGTGAGCGAGCCACCGTCGTCTAGACCGGGACGTTTAATCATTAAACAACCCTGACGAGTCGATCTGTTCTAAATAAAGTCTTTCGCAATAATGGTCACGCGAACGTGACCGTTCCATTAACAAACTTCTCGCCCCTAACATACCGTTGAGGCACGTAGCGAAATTAGTAGAGAAAGAACCGACCTCGTTCGCCGTAGAAGTGGCCCCGAAAGGGCAATTCGTTTCGTACAAAGAATCCTTCTAGTCTCGAAAGAAGCCATCACCCTCGAGCACACACGCGAGACGTGGATTTTAATCGATACTCCATCAAAGTAGTGTTTCGCGAATTTTCGCGTCGCGTCGTCGTCGTCGTCGTCGTCGTCGTCGTCGTCGTTGTCGTCGTCGACGACGACGAGGGTCTGGCTGGCTCGCACGAGCAGAGTCGAGCCGTCTCCAGCCAGTGAGCCAAGGGTGGCGCAAGGGAGAAGACTCGGCAGGCTCGGGAAGATGAGGTAGCAAGACGTTCCGTACGACGGGGAGAGAAAGAGAGAGAGAGAGAGAGAGCAAGCGAGGAGGGTACTGTATGCTCGTCACGTTGAAATTTCGCCCACGTACCACTTTCCCGAAGTCTGCAACCGGGAAAAGGGAGAATAGCAGGGGGAGAGCGGGAACGGTCGAAGTTCGGTTCTATAAGAAGAACTGCGCTTCTCCCCCTGCCCGTAGGTCGGCACGGATCCTGCAGCGGGTGTAGGCGGATGGCTGATACAGGGGGGAGGAGGAGGAGTGTAGGGGCGAGGGCAGATGCCTCTTGAATATCTGTATTCCGCGATGCAGATGGAAAATATTCAGGTGCCGGCTCCATCGAGGTGGTTTCATTTACATTATGCACTGTCCCTCTCTGCTGTCTCTCCGTTTGTATTTTATCGACCGACTTTGTGATATTTTTCTTTCTCTCCTTCATTTCCCTCCGCCTATCCGCCCGTTATCCCGCAACTCTCGTTTTTTCGTTCACTTTTCCTTCCTCCCTTTGCCATCTTCTCTCTTTTTCTCTCCCTCTCTCTTTTTACATCGATCTTGGTATTCGGCGCTGGTACCCGGTGTGTTTGCACGTATCTTTGCCAGTTGGTAATAACGACAGCGACGTCGTCGTCGCAGACGCCGCGGAACGACGACACCGAGAGAGGGTGTCTTTCTCTTCACAGTCCGGCAGAGTTTCCCCGGCAAATACGTGCCGCGGATAATTCGCTTCCCTCGAAAAGGAGGGAAGAAGGGAGGAATCCTCGGGAAAGAAGGAGCGTATTTGCTACCCAGCAAAGAGGTGTGTCCTCTGTCTCTCTAGCTGGCGCGCGACCCACCGGACCAACCGGGGCGGCGAGATTAAATTTCAATTTCGAGATTTTCTCAACCTGCCCAGACGATGCGAGCTCGCCGACAGACGTGTTCCGATCCGTCGCGGAGAAATCGCCGGTAAATATTTGAGAGCGCGCTCGCCCCGAATGTTTCTTCAAATAATACAATATCGTATCCTCGCGGCTTGTCGAGTTTACGTTCGTGCGTTTAAAGCTTAAAAATCAGCAACTGGTCGATCAGTTTCCCTTCGAGAGAAATCCTCCTCCTCCCGAAATACTGAAGTACTCAAAAAATTCACAAATATACGTCGCGTTTTCCTCTCTCTTTCTCTCCTCATTGTCTTCGAACGTTAAAACATGTTAAAATTGTTCAACTTTCAAAGGCGCAACTATGTGGACACTGGAAACGTTGACTCATTCGCCCGGAAGAGACAAGCAAGGGATTGATAGAGGCGCCAGGCAGGGAAAGGATCGCGATTCGTGACTGGCGAATATCTCGATCGCGCGATAGTCCGGCAGGTCCTCGCGCGCCCATTCGCAGCGATCAGTCGATTCCATTACGTCTGAAATTACCATTATTTGTCGGATGCCGCGGATAGTTGAAAATTTCGCATGGAAACGCAACGGCACGGCCGGTTTATCCCGGATATACGCAGCCGTCGACCGCGTAATTCGTTCGTTTGACGTGTGCTGTCACGCGATCCGACCGCACGCGCGTGCGTTTCGCGTGGCCCGCCGCCTGCAGCGCCCCGCCGGCGAAATATTATTCACTATTATTCACCATTTTAATGATAGAACCCGCCGGCGAAACGCGATAAAACGCGAACGGACGCGGTTCATTCACCGAAAATTTTCAACCGTGTCGCGTTTTAATCAGGGAAACGTTTCTCGACTCCCTGCGTTAAACTATGTAATAGACCGAATCGGGTAATGGTCGTCAGCGGGATTGAAATTTGCCGATTTTTTTATATCCCAGTTTAATTAATTTAATTCCGTTTTTATGTCAAACTTTGCTATTCAAAAGGGAAAAAAAAAAAGTTGCACGAAGCGATTAGTATCTTTACGCAGAACGTTTCAACGTTTCGCTGAACGCATTATTGCGTTTCCCGCGCGATGAATGGATGCCTATTTTTAAAATAATAAACATTGGCTGTGTATGTACGAACAGCACTATTCAGTGTGCCATTCAACTAAATAATAAACGTAGAATCAGTGAATGGATACGAGAGCGAAAGAAAGCATCGCTGAAATAGATACACGAAACACGCATCACTCGATAAAACGTCCGTTCTACCCACAGTACAGCACCATTACGTTTCTTCTTTTCTTTCTCCTCTTTTTTTTTTTTTCAATTTCATTACAAACTTTCCAAACGACCCAATGTAACTCAAAGCATGATAAACGGACGCAAAGTTTTCAAGTTCTCGTTTCTTCGCTTCAACTTCTGTAACTTATCATTTTCAACTTGAGAATTTCAACGAAAGAATAGACCAAACTGCATTTATTATTTCCGGCTCGGAACGCTAAGGGTATAGCCTGTTGTTTCTGTATTATTATTATCGTCATTATTATTATTATTCATTATCACCACACGAGTATAACACTGGGTGCACGATCGATCGTGCGAGCGACCGAAACGGTGCGCCGCGTCGTTTATTACTTTCGACGTGATTATACTCTTTTCGCGAACGACGTAACGCGATTATAGAGATCGAATGGCGAATATTTCGCTGGAAATTTCGAAACGCGGCTACTCTTATTGTTTCTGTAGAACGTTCCCTTGGATTCAGGACTCGCTAGTTCGTGAAGTAACGACGAGTCCGAAAATGGATCGCCGATTTCCAGAGTGAATCGAGTAAATCAATTTTGGACGGAGGTGCTATCTGGAAAATAATCGCTTGCGATAAACCGAGCTGAAATATCGAAACGAGATCGGTCCGAAAGGAACGAAACGATCGTTCGAGTCGACGAACCATCTGAAAGCGACGTTGCTCGCGATTAAACGCGATATAGCACGGTCACAAGTTTCGAACTGGAGTGGTAATTATTTGGATATTTGGCAGAGCTCTTCAACGATCTGGCCGTTCGACAAACGCCTACGCGTGTATTAAACGTCTCTTTTGTTTTTGATCAAACGTGCAATTATTGCGATCCCAGGCCCGCTCGAAATCGTTTCGACGGTAATGTGGATTTCGTTCGCGGTTAAGCGACGACAGTTATTGCTATCGGATATTTGACAGAAATTCACTTTTCGCTCGATAGCGGCCAGCGATCAACAACGATCTTTATCGAGTGCGCGACAATTCGACACAGACGCCGCACCGATCGATCTGTCGTCGTAATTTTCGTAGGAGAGCAACGGAAAATTAAATAAAAATTTTAAATCCACGTGGTTTGTAACAAATGTACGCTCCACTTTCTTTTCAAGCAATTTGGAATTTTGTAAAAAGAAGAATTTTTGAAAATTTTTTTTTATAAAATCATGCATCGACATCTTAATAACCACGTTTATCTTATCATTTTTCCGACTGTCTGTTAAGATCAACTCAAGAAGACGCTGTAAAATTTGTTATCAAAACAACGTTAAAATAAATATTACTTATTAGTATTTAGTATTATTGCATAGTATTGTATAATTTATATAATAAGTCATTATCATTTAATATTATTTATTATAATTTAAATACTAAAAATATTTGGAACAAAATGCTTTGTTTTAATTTTGACATTTAATTAAAAAATTAAAAATTTGTCAAAATAATACCTGAAGATAATAATACGGAAAGTAATCAAAAAATCAGTCCGGCACGGAACGTGTTAATTTAGGAATTAGAAAAAAACCGAGGTCCGAATTCGGCGATGATGACAAAGAGAAATTAAACTCTCACTATACTTACACTTTATCACGACTCGATACTCTCTATCCGTCATAAATCTTACCGTCAAAATACCCCTTCGTCTTCGCACATACAACCATATTCTCATATTTCACGTCTTGAAACGTTGAGCGATTGAAACAAACAGTTCCAAGCCTGGACTTTTTGTCGTTGCAACGACAATTGCCTCGCACTTAGGCCGCACAAAAGAAGGAATTCCGAGCAGTCAGGTTTCCTCAGTCTACAATTTTAATCCGCGAAAAGTTCGTCGCGATTCCGAGGTGTGGCGAAGAACGATTCGCATCAAGCGTCCAGATCGTAATAGAACCCGAAATAGAATTTTGCCCGGGTCATCGTGTGTCTATGCCGACGTACGATGGTGAATATCGGGTCGTGTTCCCGTAGCATTCGGTCGATTACGGCCGTTCTGTTTCTAAATAGAGCCTCGTAGCTTCGTCGTCGAGGAAATTTCGGTGAATGGTAATGGCAAGCAGTCGATCAATTTCCAACGGAACGGCCTGATATTACACGGTGGGCCGCTTTCATCGGCCGATCCACAATGAACACGGGCTCTGTTCTTCCGAACGTGGCCGAAAATCGGGGGAAAGAATCGAAGGGCAAAGGGAAAAGTGGAAAGCTCGTCGAATGGGATGCAAACCGACGTGGACCGAGGGGACGGACGTCGATATTGTCGGATCTTTCGAGCTGGCTCGTGGCGAACGCTAGACATTGTATCCAATTCCTCGGAATCAGATTGAACCCGGGGAAACTCTGGAGTCCGGTCTCCGAGCTAGGGAGCTACCTGCGTCGCTGGAGCGAGACTGAAAAAGGCGGTAGACGCTCGAACCGTTCGTTTTTACTTTCTCTTTCTTCGCTTCGTTTCGCTTCCATTTCTCTCTCTCTCTCTCTCTCTCTCTCTCTTGCTTTTTCTCCCGCTTTCCCACCACCCGTGTTCACCGTCCGACGCTATTTCGATCGAAGGCCGGTTATCGCCAGGGATTTTAGGACCTAATAACCGGAATTGAAGATCGGCCGCTGGCGTCTCCCGTCTTTCGATCTAGGACGAAGGAGAACGACGACCGAACCTTACGGCCTCGACAACCCATTCATCCCCTCCCGAAAACACACCTTCTTTCGCCGTTCGTTCCATTTGGTTTAACCGCGTAACCCGACGCTTAATCTCGATTTTTTCCGCCGTCACCTCTCTTTGAATATCAATAGAAATCACGTTTCCATCATGGTTGTTTCTCCATTGATCTCAGTCTTCTCTTCGCTTGTCTCGCGTCGTGTCGTATCGTTGGTCGTCACCAACAACGAGACGGTTGTTTCGCTCGTATGTACGTCAACCTTCCCTCTCGTTCCAGCCTCTGGCAACGAAATATAAATGTCCTTTTATTTAATGTACGACTGCGCTGCCGTTCGCGGCCTGCGTCGTCCGTGTTTAGGTGCATGGGACGAGGAGGCAGCGGCGGTTCACGCAGTAAACCGGTATGAATAATAAGTCGAATTATCCCCGAAACTCCCGAGTAGAGAAGTTCCGTGGAGGATATCTCTCGCGTGTACGACACCGTAACCAGCGACACACAAGGCCAGGACCAAGAAATTTTCTGTGTATATAGACGCTTTCTCTCTCTCTCTCTCTCTCTCTGAGGATCTGTATTTTCCAGATGGTATTAAAGTAGCCGAGCCATTGAAAGTTTAACGTGCCGTGAGCACGTGAGCTTCATCCGGCCTCTCTATCGCGCGCATTCAGCTTTTTCTGTCCGCCCGAGCCAAGATTGTACGGCAGATATGTACGTATGTGTGCGATACGGGCCGGCAATAAATAAGTAGTTGGACGCTGCTGCCGTTCGTTCCGTTTCGTTCGTTGCTCGAAAACCTGTACTTTGATTGGGACAGGAGTAGATCGGTCGTATTCTCGCATGAAGTTGGAAAACACACAAAAGAATCCCGCTGCTTATCCCACTTGCGCGCTTCACATTCGAGGACCAATCTCTCGCTCCGAGCGAGTTCTTTATTATAGTTTCTTATAATTTATACTTTATTATAGTTTATTATAATTTCAGAAATTTAAAAGAATTGATATCATCTCTTTCCCTCTCTCTCTCTCTCTCTCTCGCTCGCTCTTTATTTTCGCTTCATAAACACCAGGCCGTAACTAGATCCATGATTCACAGCGCGCGAGCACTTTTCATTACCGGCTGCAATACGCGTCGCGCATTATTCGACTTTATGTCCATACATTTTTGTAGCGCTATTTGCACGGTTTTAGTGCCCCGCTCTGGCAACTCACGGTGAGCGAGCCGCGATAAAAATCATAATTGGCATAGTTATTTCGTCGTAGCTTAGCCTTTTTGCTGGCGCGCTACGGAGGCGCCCTTACCCCTTACGCTTTTTATGTTTTCATCCTGCCGTTGGAACCGTCGCGTCGCCAGAGAACCGCGAGCACTTTTCCTCGCGACAGGTACGACGGCGATTAATCGTCCGCGTCGCTCAATGCGACAGTTAATCATTGCGATGTCTCGATACAAACGACGTTCGAGGCTAGCCACGACAATTCTCCAGTCGATCCGGTCGAGGAAACCGGTCTCCCAGCGGCGCAATCGACCCTCCGATTCGTTACGAGCGAAAGCTCGTAATTTCGATTTTCTTTTCTCGAAGAGCTCGGATGGACACCCTTCAGCTCGTCAATCCTCGTTCCCCTTGTTCCCCAAGGACTTGTACTCCACCGAAAGACCAGACGACTGCAGACCGAAGCCGATCGTCGCGACTCGTTGGATGAGAGTTTACCCGGAAACTTTTCTCACAACGATGCTCTTACGTTACCAGGCTGCTTTTTTTATCCCCCCCCCCCCTCCCGAGCGATACGCGCGGGACTTGATTAATTAACACAACACACACACACATACACACGTTAGAGCGACGGTATAGCTTGCGAAATATTTGCAAAATATCGTTTGAAACTTGGAGGCAGTGTTTGCCCCGGTGCTCGCGGCGTTACGAACTGGCCTGAAGCGAGACCAGCCACGAGGCCAAATTCGATTCGACGCCGATTCAGCGTCCCCCTCTGATCCGGTTGAGAACCCTCTACAGGGAAATATGAACCACGAATTTCCATTACGAAATCGTTTGTTTTCGCCCGCGACGGAGGTTACAACGATACCCGGCCGCCGGCCTGCGAATCGAATGTAAACCGTTCTTATGCATATATACTCTCCTCTCTCGTTTCATAATCCGACAGATTTAATTTACTACCACCACCGACTCCGTCGTTGTCCGCGGACAACCGGAGCTCGGAAAAATTGTCCGCCGCTGAAACTGGTTCACGTTGAGGGCGAGCCGAGCGGCGTTCTCGCGAGATTGTTTGCTCGTTTATTTAAGAACGATCCGGATTATACGGATGTCGAGGCGATTTGGCCGAGAGCAACCAGTCACGCCGATTTCTCGAATGTACTTTTTGCTCGCGGGTCATCATCACCGGAATTGCAAATATTCTCTTTTTTTTCTCTCTCTTTTCCCTTGCTTCGCTTCAATTTGTCGTCACCTGCGCCATTTTTTTAATAGTTGGCAATAGTCCTGACAATCGAACATTAATCGAAGTTTAAAAATTGTCAACGTCTTCGGTTTCAAATAATGTATTTTAACGCCACGAAGGACTAAAGCATCGAGTTTTCATCAAAAGAATTTTCAAGAAAAGCTTTTCTTTAAATCTTTAAAAAAATACACTGTTTTACATTTTACAAACTATGAGTCAGCCCTCGGTAGTTCCAATGTTAATAAAAAAAAGAAGAAGAAGAGAAAAAGGGGATCAGATAAACTGGAAGGGAACCGATATGCAATTATTCAAACGGTCGGCCGCCAGTTTGGGCCATTTCTTCCAACTTGTAACCATAAGTATCGATTCGACTCCGTCTGACTGTGTCTGACTGTGACATCCTATTCCACTGGCGTGACGGGACTAGCCTGCGAGCGTTCGGTCCCTTTGCTCCCTCTTTGAGGGAGACAGTTGAATGGTATAGAGGTATTCGATGAAAGGGACACCTCAGCGTCCCTTAAACGTACATCTTGCCGGCGGATCGTTATCGAGGACGGGCAGAGGAGGAAGATGTCGTCGATTCAAGGTCGGAACGGCAGCCACCGCCGGCAGCAGCCAGTGACGTAAGCTTAAATTCCAATAATGCGAGATATGAGTAACTGCGAAACCGCTGTTACACTCGAGGGCTCGGGCGATATGAGTCCTTTTCCACCAACACGCTCCTGTGTGTTGATTCGCGTGTGTACACGCGAGAGGGAGACTACTACCGCGTATAAGTGTTCCTTCGTCTCCTCGTTTCTTCTCCAGGCTTCCACGTGCTTTTCGGCCGGAATATAGGGTAGCGTCCTGGGAATCGAAAAGATAAAGTTCCGTCTCAGCGTTTTTTGAAATATTCTTCCTTTAAAAGCTTCGCCGCGCGGCTCTCGCGTGGGTTCGATTTCATTCGAAACGAGTGCTATCGATTCTCCTGTGTTTCACGCCGTTCCTCTTCCAGTTTTTCTCTTCCGTCGTTTTCTTCCTTTTTTCCTTCAGGGGGATTTCTTTTCGTTATAAATATACAGCTCCGAAACGTAATTTTGATTTCTTTTTTTTTTTTTTTGTTTTCACGAGACGTCTTCTTATCGCAACTCCTGATCGTAATTCCGGACGGGAGCTTCGACGATTGGTAGAATTCCAATTCGTTTCATTGATCGAATCTTTGCCCCCTCGCTCTCTCGCTCGAAGAAAGTTCCATCGTTGGAAATTTACGGAACATCGATATGTAAAGTCTCGAAACAGAATGATTGCACGATTGTTCTGTATTTGATCGGACTTTCCATTAAATTCTGACTCTGAACTCTTACCGTTGACGACGAACGAATTTCAAGTTTCTGCAATTTACACACACACACACACACACACACACACACATTTACAGATGCAGATGTTGTCTTGTTTCTTTGACGTTACACAGGCAAGTTCCTGAGAACCGGGGAACTTGAGTGGCCATGCACCTTTTATTTAGCGCCCGGAATTTCAAACACTCGATTCAAGCGCTCCCTTTTCACAGCTGCAACGTCCCACGTTAATTATTCTTCATTCGCGCGTAAATGTCTCTCGTAACCAAGGCCTTTCAAGCTCGTTTGATGAAAAATGCTGCCACTCCCGCCGGCATTTGTTGTTTCATTCATATAAATATCTGTCCTTTTTCTAAAACCGGTGAAATTGCGCGGTAACGCGCACTTGTTTGGCTTTTTCGCCCGGCTGTTTTCAGTTTCCCTTCTTTCGCCCGGACATTACACGGCCATTCTCCCACGGGCGTTCTGTATTTTTCTTCCTCTATTACGACGCGTTTCTGTCCGTCGACGGATAGAGTGCACTTAAAAAAAAAAAAAAAAAAAAAAAGAAGAAGCCCCCCCTTCCGTGTCCCGTCGCGTTCAAACGTTTGTAATGATCGCCGGAGTACGTCATCGTCACTGGCAACGAGTTGGCACGGGATGCACACCGCGGCTAAAAGTCGCTCTTACCGGTTCCCGGCGAGAAGAGAAAAGGGAAACGTCGCTACAGAAAATTCCACAGAGAGGGCGAGATTCCATCGCTCGGAACGTTCGCGAAACAAACTCGCTCCACTTTTGCATCGTGAATTATTCGCGAACGAGGATCGCCGTGCGAAGTGGTTGTCGTTCGGGTGTTGTGACAGAGACAGTTTATCGGTTCGCAAAATTAAATAAGATTATGTTTTATAATATGTTTTTGTGAAGTTTATCAATGTTTATCAGGTATTGAAAACTGAATAAGCTCGAATATGACGATGGACAATGGCAAATGCTAACTTCTTGCGCTGGCAACTGGTTCGCGGATACGCGTGACCAAATCGTATACAAGGTGGAAAGAAAAAAATTCGTCCGTGCATATCATAAATGAATTCTACACCGTCGATTTGATAGAAATACGTGTAAAGAAACCTTGACTTTGAACTTCAAGATCAATTTTCATTTCTTCCTTTTTCTGCATTCTACTCATGACGAAGATAAAACTTTTCCAAGGAACCTAATAGTTCTTTTGAAAAATGGCAAAAGAGTTTCTCACATCGCTTAACACTGCGGACGCGTGCGTTCTAACGGTGACTTTATGGTTCCAGATGCATGGATATTGCGTAATGTTCATATTTCCAATAATGTTAACTACAACTAATAATAAATGAAATGTCAGTGAAACTGAATACGAAAATTACGTAAAATAGACATCCACGCATTCAGAACTATAAAGTCGTTGTTAGCACGCACGCGTTCGCAGTATTAAATGGTCAAGAAACTTTCTTGCCATTTTTCTTTTCTGCCTCTTCTCTTAGCGCGCCTTTTTTTTATAATTTTGTCTACGGTAAATTAAAGAGAGGGGGAAAAAAAGATCTACTGGAATTTGCTCTATGAAGAAGTAGGGCACTTTTACTGACTCACAGTGTTAGCCAATATTGGCCAGAGAGCTGGTTGGTCATCCAACAATGGATTCTGAGACGGATACCGAAACGAGGGAAAGTTTTTGAAATCTTTCGACGTTCTAAAAATTCTTCCCTATCGTTGCGTATTTTACGTATCGAGCAAATGTGCCTTCGGCTTCCATAAAACTTTGCCAATTAAGAAGCTTCTTTACAAAATTGCACTTATTACTATCGAGATAACTTCCCCTGTAAAAAGAGCACAGAGAATTCTGATATTTTCCGTTCCTGCTTCTTTGATACCAGGTCACTCGGCAACGGTTTCCATTTCCATTTACAAGGGACTGGTGACGTTTCGTCTAGCCAGCATCTCCGGCCCCTCGATCGTTTCATCAGTTTGAAACAAGCTCGCTCTCGAGGTCGATTGTCAGCTCGGAAAAGCAAGTCTGACGGCCTGGCAATTATATAGCGGGCAACTGTTTTGGATCGCGCGGCGATCATTGAGAGCGATCTATTTCGCAGCCGAGCGGAGAATCTGGTTGGTCAGCGCAAACAAACGGTTCCAAATTAATTGAAATTGAAGTAGCGGCGCAACTGGGCGTTTCTCCGGTCGCACGTCGACCGTCCTTCGGCGATCTCTCGCATCTCGCGAGAGCAAGTCGCGTGTACACACGGCCGTCGTCGCTAAAGTATTTGGATTGGCTCCCCTCCCCCACCTCTCCATAAGTTCGCCGAGTGCACCGAGTCATAAATTGAGAATGCAGGGCCAGGATCGGGCGGGATGCATCTCCACGTTCGACGGAAGTAGTTGCAGCCTTAAGCTTAAAGGCTCTCTCACGCTTCGGGAAAACGTTCACTCTCGCGATCGACGAGGCTATAGACGCTCCAACGTGAAGAAGAGAATTCCTTGCCAGCTCGTCTCGCGCCTGTTGTACCGAACTTTGCGAACGTTTTCGTACAGGGTGTCGCTGTAATCGTCATCGAGAGAGATCGTCCCATGTGAAAAGTTCTTCATTCACTCGTGGAACAAAGTCTTTAGCTTATGGTTGAGAAAAATGATTTCAAGTATCTGTCTGGTGTAAGTAGTCTATTTTGATTTGTCTTTTTTATCGTATAACGAGGCTGTTACTTCTGACTGAATTCATTCTTGAGTCAGACGTTCGTGTTCTCTGGACTAAATGATTACGTTTCAAGACGAGGAATTGCGCAATGTCTTTGTCTCGAGAAATCGTTTCAGCCGAGAGTGTGTGAACAAAGTCTTTACGCGTGGTACTTTGTGGTTGGGAAAAACGATTCGAAGGATTACGATCCGGCGTAAATAGTCTGTAAACTTGTCTACTGTTGATTCGCCTTCTTTACTGTACAATAAGGAAGGCTACTGCTTCGAAGAATTCATTTTACTCGTACGATGCGTCAGACGTTTGCTTTCCTTTGAGTTGAATAATTATATTTCAGAAGAAGGAATTGTGCAACGACTCTTTGTCCGAGAAATCGTTTCTCACGACGCATTCGACCGCGGTTGCAGAGAAATGCTGCTACTCCGTTGGAGCGGCTGCGAAGAAAATTAGATTTATTTGGAACGGGTCGCCGAAAGGGCGACGATAACGTATGTGTCTAACAAGTAACGATTTCGCCTACTCGACTCCCTTTTACACCTTCTTTTTACAAGCTCTCCGCCGCCAGAACCAACCGTTCTTCACCGTTCAGTCGCGGGGAATTCCTCGTGAGGGGCCATTCAAAGTTTCCCCATAAGTTCCCCATAACGTCGCGTCGACTCGCGGTGCTCGTATTTAAGGCTCCCGGCGAGAGAGAGAAGTTGGCTGAAACTGCGTTGATCCCGGGGATCGGAAGTGGCGCGAAAAATCAAGGGGGAGAATCTTTATTGACTCGGCTGGAGTCGGCGACTTTGATAGCTCGCGACCTTCTCGTCGATATTCAGATATCAGCCACTCCGAGTACACACGGTCCGCGACAATTTTTTGCGATTGCTCGCAATCCCATCCAAGACATCCCCGCGATCCTTTCGTTTCCATCTCTCTATCCGTGGTAATTCCAACTCGCCGTCGTCAAATCGGCCGATTCGATTCAAGTGACTTGGAAATGTGTCGCGTGCGCTCTCTCTCTCTCTCTCTCTCTCCTGAAAAGCGACTTCATACGACTTTTTTATACGACTGCTACGTAAACGTAGAATACGTTTAGGTAGATCGGAATAAAGCGTATAGAGAGAACGTGAGCGCGGTGCATCTATATGAAACCGATCTGGCGAAAATGGCCAAAATGGTCATCCACTCGACCAAGTGTCTGATTTGTATCGTTTCTCGAGTACCTCGGCAGTCGTTTTGTGATTTTTATCGTCCGCTTATAAATTAGGGGGACGTTGGACGTTTTCAGTTGTCCGCAATGTTTCGAACATTTTACAGAAATGCGTTCTGCAGAAACTCTCGGAAGCTCCGAGCACTTGTTGGAAGTCGCTTGTGTAGTCAGGTGCAACGCGTGTGCAAAGTTCCGCGGAAGAATTTGTGGACCGTTTGATCGTGTCTGCGGAGCAATCTAGTCGCGGTAATATTGAAATTGTTTCGCGGAAATGGCTTTTTGATTTCCCCTTTTGAGGGGGTAGATAGCGTTAGGTCTACTTACCTACCGAGGCACGTAACGTGAATTTTGTAAGGTAACCCATTAAATATTTAAAGAAGTGACGGTAGACGGAGCCGGGTGGAACGTGACGCGTTAGACGTGTAACGCTTTGCTCCGTGGCTGAAAGTCGAATTCCATCCAGACGATCATTTTTCGTCTCGAGTTCGCGTTGTACGTTCAAATAACACGACGCTGAAACGAATCGTTCCAATTGACGACGATCGTTGTAATTCATTATAATGAATTCTGAATATAATGTAATAATACTGCTACGAACGTATAATTCGTATTGTATTATATATTTAAATCGTTCACCTCGCGATGTCGATTCGTAGCTATTTTCTCTTTGCCGTTGGCGATCGATAAGTGGTCAAAATTTCATGCGACCCGATGGAACACGTATCGCGATCGCCAAGCGAATTTTCGCTTTCGCCGCGTGTCAACGCGTTTCGCTCTCCTGACAGGCAGATTTTCGAAATGCTTTTTACGCGCACGTACGCGTAAGCGGGTCCCTTCCGGGACTGACTATAAATGCTCGTAATACGCGCAACCAACGTGCTGTGAGCTCTCTCTCTCTCTCTCTTTCTCTCACTCACACACACACACACACACACACACACACACATTGTCCTTTTATCCTCCTCTCCTCTCATTTTCGACGAATCGAAGAATGGAAGAGATAAGAAAAGGAAAGTAATAAACTAGAGAATAGGGTTAGAATACGAATACATTTAACAGTAATAGTTTCGCTTCTTGTGGAGACAAGATAAATATATCTTTTGACAAGAAGATGATATTTTAATACACTTGGGTCGAGAGAAAGATTTATAAAATCCGGAAATACAGCCAATCCACGAAATCTGAGTTCCGAATGTTATTTAAAGATTTGAGATCGATCGAGCGTGAATTATGGAGAAACCAAAGTTTAGGATCCGTTAGAGGGGAAAGAAAGAAAAAAGAAGGAGAAATAACTAAGGGAGAAGGAAAAGGGGCTGAAAGACGATATCGTTGCTATTTCATAAAGAGCAAAGGGGGTGAAAGAGTCGAGGGGAAAGAACGACGAAGGCAGAAAAGCATAAAACACGGCGCATGCAAAGCGACTCGTATAAAACGCGAACGTTTCGGGACGTAAAGCACGTGGAACGACGCCGGAATCGACGTGCATACGATGACGTGCGTATGCCGAATCACGAATTGCAAATGAGCGCGGGCGGCCATCGCGTCGACCCGTGGTGACTCCTGCTCTCCGTGGTTGATTTTTATTGTCTCCCACGGCGGGTGCATTTTAATTTTTCAGCAGGCCGGATTTATTCGACCGCTAGTTCAATTGCAAGGGACATCGCGCACGATGATGTTTCGCAGATTTGTATCGCGCGATTCGATCGTCAGCTTTATTTCCCCCCTCGATCCTACTCCTAACGCGTCACGCCGAGGATATTATTTTCCCTCTCCGTTCCGCCCACGATTTCATGCCGTTCGAGTTACAAATTAAACGAAATTTTATACATTAGCCGATTGCTTTGCGAATTTCTGCGTGTTCAATTTTCCCGCTTTTACAGAGGAGGGATCTCGGCTGTTCGTGGAAACAGTTTGGAAGCCCCAAGTTCGAGTTCGTTCGATAATTCAGTAAGTTTCCACTTTCCCCTCTCTCTTTTTTTTTCACTCTCTTAATTGCATCGGGGGAAACAATGGACGCAATTTGCACAGACTCGGCGATTATGGGACCGCCGAGTGTTGGAAAGCTCTCTCTTTTCTTCTCAGTTTGCGACGAGGCACAAGCGTCAAAGGCGAGTGGCACGACGCGCGCGCCTTTTCACTTTGAGGCAAATAAAAGGCAGCGTAATTTCGCGACTCTCCGCGTCTCCGCTAACCGATACGCATTATGTACACGAGCACATACGTGTTCTGCGGACCTGGTCCGAAACGATTCGCCGCGCTCAAAGGCTTTTGTGTCTGGTCGCGCGAGACTCACCACCGCAATGGCAACACGGCTCGAATTTCACCCTCATCGCTCTTGCTCTCTGTGCGCGAGACTTCCTGACGCTCGTTCTTTCGTTCGATTTTTTTCGAATTCCGTGTTCGTATGTACTTTTCTTCTCGTTCTCGAGCGATATCGTTGGAGACTAATCGAGACATCCGTATCGTCGCCACACACCTTGTTGGTCCGGCCAACCACCGATAATCCACCGCGATGCAACCGCCATCAGTAGTACTCCTGGACAGTATCTGACTGGCCGACAAACTTGCTCGCACGAGCTTGACAACTTGACGAGGGATCGCTAGGTGTTTATGGTTGCCTCTTGCACCCTTGTGCCCTTTTACACAGTACTCTTTATATCACGTGCTTTTCATCTAGTTAAGCCTCTAACTACGAGGCATTTGAAGGGCGTGCATGCCTCTGATTGACTGTTTTCTGAAAATTTAGATGTTGACTTGAAACGTATATTTAGCCAGATCCAATCTGACAGTGATTTTTTCGTTAATGACAAATCGTAAGCTTAGTATCCCATTGAGAAGATCGTGTAACATCGCCAGAGGGTGAACAGACAGAAATCCCATTTTCGATACAAGACATCACTCGCGTCCCTTCGTAGATCAATCGATTTATACGAGGATAAAAAGAGTTTTCTTCTATTTTTTTTTTTTTTTTTGTTCGTAGCCCGTAGCGAAAAGCGTAAACTCGTGTGCCATTATCGTTGGCAACTGCCGACAGATTAAGCGCGTCTACGTGCAGATGCCGGCGTGTAACGAAAATAACGCCTCCATATGCATACACGTAAGAGACTTACAAAGTCGAGGTGTACTCGCACCTGACGATAAACTAAATCCTCGGGTAAAGCGGTCGGGGAAGACATCGGTAGGAGAGCCTTCTGATAGGACCATCGAAAAACAATCTAGCCCCTAAAGCTTGCAGATCCACACGGAGGATCGGAATATTCGATCCACCGTGCGGAAACGGAGAATATACTCTTTCGCAATTTCGCAAGAGAACTCGGCGAATCTTTATCCGTTTTTATTGTTGCGAACCGAGGAGCTGATCGAACCGCAAAGGCTACTGAATTCTCGATCCCTCGAACGCGGTCGCGAGCATACAAAACAGACTGGCCTTTTCTTTCTTCCTTCTACTTTCTTTTCTTTTCTTTTTCTTTTCTTTTACGATGCTTGGCGGGAATGTGTCGCCTCGCATGCGCACCCTTTCGCGTCACGATTCGTAGTAACGGGCGGGTCTCGCCGCTCTGTAAACGTGGCCTGTAGAGACACGAGTTGCCCCCTCGCAGCCGGAAACAGCCGTTCCACCCCTCGTAAATTCTTTATGATTTCGTCGCGGCGTGACTTTTACTCGCGCGCTCTCTTTGCGCGGCGCTTCTTCGCTCTTCTGCACTTCTCGGGGAAAGTGCTTCGCGAGCGGTCGCTCTCTTTTCCTTTCTTCTTTTTCTCTTTTTTTTTTTTTTTTTTTTTTTGTTCTCGTGTGAGAACGCTCGGTAATCTTCCGCAAAGTCCGATCGACTCGAAGCGAGGTCGCTTCCATGGTTTTGGACGGGGGAAACATTCCGAGATGGGAAAACGTGCTTACTAAAGCTTTGTCTTTCGTTAATTTAGAATATCGTCAGGTTTTATTTAGGAAAACTTCTCCTGGGATCTCTTGGGAAATTTTGTCTAATGGAAAGTCTCTTGGATTAAACGCAAGTTCGTTTCGTTTCCCCTTTAAATTTTAAATCTGGAAGATTGCTCCCTTTTTTCAACCGTGCTGTATTGAAGTTCCTTCTGCAAGGATTCGTCGCGTCGATCTCAGGTGATCTCCCCTCGCAAGATTGATCCCTGACAACGTGTATTCGTATACGATTGTGCGATCTTGTGTCTCGTTGTCGATCAGATTTCAATCTCGTGCTTTTCTACGGGGAGACGTAACGATATTCCTCGCAAGTTTCAAGTTTAAATCACTGTATCTCGCACGAACTAGCTAAAAGTTGAAAGTTGCATCGCCGTTCGAGCGAAAGGAGACGATCGATACTTTTTCTTCTCTTGCTATTCAAAAATTCATAGTTCAAACGCCGGCAGCTTTGCCACCAACGTACACTTATATTTCTGCCAACTTCCGAAAAACATTGTCAACGAAGACAGAAACCAACTTCGGGGCAAACTTCGGTCAATCAAGCGTCTTCAAGCAGCTCGAGGAAGAAAGACGCTGCGGCTCGGCTCTTTTCGGACGGTCGCGGATAATTTCCTCCGTCGCAGTTGCTCCGAAAGTTCCTTCGCACCTTTTCGTCTTCGTCGGACGTCAAATTAGCAGCGTTTGCAGTGGCTGCGCGCTCGGCAGAGTAGTATCTTTGTAGCGCGTAAGAAGGTAACTTGATTAAAACTTTAAGACGAACAACGCAGGGCGGGAGAACGAAAATCAGACGAGAAATCGTGGACGAATATTTTGGGAAGGATAAGGATTTCGCGTGTGAATCGCATTCGGCGTTCTGTCTTTTTTCTTTTCAGACAGATTGATGCGACAGAAGATCTGTGTGAAAGATAGTATTTGAAAGATACAAAGAGGAAATGTATGGAGAATTGTGATGCAGCGTGCAGCGAGTCAAAAAGATATTGTCACGTCTAGCTTTCTTCTGGTGTAGATATCATTATGAAAACAAATGATCTAAAAGTTTGTTCGGTCTGTACGTGCAGTGTTTCCAACAATGAGTTATACAATAGTGACGAAATATAAAAATTCGAGGATCAAAGGGTACATTTGCGGCTAAATATAATTTCACTTTGAAGACTTCGAGCAAAGTTTATACGACTTGGTGACTAGAAAATTGTGCGATCCTTCACATTTCAATGGCTCATAGACGAGTGACCTTTCCTAGTATTGGCACGATGTCATTCAATGACATTCCAGTTACTTTGTCATTTTCTAATAACATTCCGCCATTGAATGCAGATTAAGCACTGGAATTTCAAGTGTGCTAGTACTTTCTCGAAAGTAAAAATAACCTGTTGGATAGAAGGTGGTACACATTGGTACAGGTTGTTTTACACATTGAGTTAATACATGCAAAATCGACATATTACAAAATTATCGCTTTTACTTAATCTCTTTTTGTAATGGCGACGCGTGAAAGAATTAACAGGGGTCCTCGAGTCGTCGTTTAATCTGATTTGATGCTACGCTGCGCATGGATGACAAAAGGGACGAGAATTTACGAGGATGTTCTACAACGGTGTATAAACGATGGCGTGTCGTTCGAGAAATTCCCGTTTACCGTTTGATGGCCGGTGCCATGCATCTGGCATCAGAAGCGAAGAAATAAACGCTGCCGTTGGCCGGCAAGCAGCTTACATCGTTTGTGTTACTCGCGCTTGGAATTTTACCTCGTTATTTGTTGTGCGAGATATTGGAAATTTATGCGCACCGGCTGTAGACAAAGCGACGCGTTCTCTCTCTCTCTCTCTCTCTCTCTCTCGATCGTTCGGGATTATTCGTTTGGAGAGGGACGGCTTCGCTTTTCGACGACGAGCTACCACTGTCTATCGCGCCGATTAAGAAACTTCCCTCGTTAAGCTTCGGATCGTTTGTATTACGTGAAACACAAACTTCACTGTTCTCTTTTTTTCCTTTCTCTCCCCCTTGTTTCCTTCCTTTCTTTCCTTCTTTCCCCTTTCTTCCCCCTTCGCTGTTCTTTTCCCTCATCTTGTTTCGCTCGGCGCAAAAAGTTGGAAAGTATCGAGGAAATTCTATCGAGTAGAGAGAGAGAGAGAGAGAGAGAGAGAGAGGGCGAGTGGATTCGCGAGGTGAACTCGAACCTCGAGGAAAATTCGGCAAAGAGATGGCGTGACTGTAATTGAAGGCAAACCGAACAAGGCGAGGCTAATTGTGCATCCACGAATAACCCGAGGCAAAGATGAGAAGCTCACCAGCCAGAATTTATACGCACTCATTTACGCCGATTGATCATACGCTCCGCCGAGCGAAAATACGTCACGCCAAAGTACCGCTAAATTACTCAAGTGTTCGCGAGTGTGCACTCGAGAAATTGCAGGATGCACGCTTCGTGCGCCCCTCCCCCCCGTCTGCTTCCGGGTTTCAATGCACAATCGCTACGGGTTTGCCGACTATATCTCCTCTAAGGGCTTCTTAATTCCTCTTGATAATAATATTTCGATCGCTTCGCTCTCTCTCTCTCTCTCTCTCTCTCTCCTCCTCTCTCAGTATTAAGTCGATTACCAAAAGCACTATCAAATTCTGAGAAACGAAACATTTCATCAATGTGCGTTCGATGTAGAATTTCTTACAATCGAGCATCCCGGGGAATGTGATGTTTGTTCGGTATCGCAGAAGGGGACGCGGAACGATCGCGGCTCTTGCTCGGTCAACGTATCGTTGCTTAACGAGCGAACTTCTCGACGGCCGGGCAACGATTCGAAGAGAGAGGAGCTCCTCTTCTCCCGTAAATAGTCAAGTCACAATTCTTGGTGGTAACTGGAGGCAAAGTGTGCAGCACCTCGCCGCGACTCGAAACATTCCAGAACGGATAATAATTCACTGTGGCATCTTCTTTTTTCGTCCATCGATTTTGTCCAGATTGCCGCGCTGTCTTTTGCTTTCCTCCTCCCCTCTCTCTCTCTCTCTCTCTCTCTCTCTCTCTCTCGGGGGAAACAGTAATCCGTTCCGATAAAATGATCCGAAAGTAACTCGAGGAACGAACGATTGTCGTCTAATTGAAAGACGTCACCGTTCTCTTCCTCCTCTCCTCTCCTGTTCGTCGTCGTCGAATCTACGAGCGAGCCGTAGGGAAATTTCATTGGACCGTTTTAACAATCGTCTCTTCCCCTCCCCTCTACTGTTCTTTCCCCTCTCGCGCCTCTCTCCGTGAAAAATCGCGCGCCTAATTGAGTTACGCAACTTTTTAATTGCGTCACTTAGCGTTCCGCTCCGTAGCGAGGATCATCTCCGCGGAGCTTCCATTCGCCATTATTCTTCCGGCGGACTTTTTGCTCTCGTCGCCGCCGCCGCGCCGTTTCCGCGTGCAAGTGGTCTCTCAGACTCTCTCTCTCTCTCTCTCTCTGTGTTCTACTTTTATGCAAAGTAGCATTACCGTTACGAGAGAGAACGTTTCCCCGTTTATTTCGCGATGTTTTGTGTGTTTATATTCAATATCCTTAACTTACTTTCTCGAGTATTTGATGGCTATACTTTGGATTGCGAGGACCAGAAGACTACTGTAGCAAGTAACGAACGATCGCGCGACGATCGTTCATCACTCGGTCATCATCGGTTTCAAAATGCGCATCATCGACTCGGTATCACTCGGTGCGTTACGTCTCATTACGTTTTATTACGTTTCTCGGGATCTCTCGATTCGAGATGAAAAGACCAGCTTAGACGATATCGAGACACCGGGTTATGAAGTGGCGTGGCGACCGCGGAAGGGAGCGGTGGCGCGCGCTCTAGCTCCTTCAGCTCGTCTGGCCGGCAATAAACTGGAAGAAAGCAGCGAAACGAGAAGAATGGGCGAAGGCATGGTCGTGCCAAACCCAACTGTTTTCCTTCGAAGTGGTTTTGTGCCAGGCGGCGCGCCTCGCGCGTCCGCTCACCCCTTCTCGTTCGTGTAGCAATAAACTGGCTGAACGGTCAAAGGTTCTCAACTTTTCATTTCGGCGCCGGTAATAGAGTCCCCTTTTCACCATCGTTCTCGGAGGGAAAGGGGTTTCAGGAGAGCTAACGAACCAACAAAGAGTACGAAAAGCTCTCGCCGGGGATGGGCGCAAGATATGGGCAAACAAAGGTCACCGGGAGGGTGGGAAAATATGGATATTGGTCTTCCGTGAACGAAGTTGTTTAACCAAGGGTATTCTCCCTTTCTATTTAGCATTACACAAACGAGGTTAATCCCCGGTTCTTCCACGTACCTCGCCGATTTCCTCGAGATTTACTAGTTTGCTAATTAATACAACTCGAGGCGCGGGTATTTCTATAGTGGATATAGAGTTAGTTTTGGGGGGATTAGCTTTGGTGCAATACAGATTTTGCATTTCATTTTGCATATCAAATTTCACCTTGCGGGCGACTCAAAACTGAAGCAAGACGCTTTATTGTCCCTCTCTGTCATACTCTCCAATGATGAACTCCCCATTGAAGAAGTTTCTTTCTTCTGAAAAATTAAATTCTCTGCGAGAAATATTTGGGTTGATCACTCCTACAGATTGTCGTAATTATTCGTACGAATACAAAACTGCCTCGCGCAACGACAGACAGGCGAATCTATATAGACACTTTTAAAACACAGCAATTATTTTATGTTTTTCGTGTTATTACACGCACATGTGCAACGAAATATTTATCTCGGAATAATAGCTTCACGTCGAATTTTATTTTTCCAACAACGGCTTCAGAAATTGAATTTCTAGAAAAAGTCAATTTTGACTGTATAAAGAAGAATCACGAATTTTTACGCAAATTCACGTTCAATGGAATCTCGACAGCTCGATCGATGCTTTCGAAATCGTCGACACAACTCGACTTGACTTTATCGAAGCGAATATATTTCTCGGATTCGCGAAAGAGATCGTCGTTACACCGACGATCGATCCAGCTTCTCGTGGCTCGAAGCGCTCGTCATTTGGCCAAATTGAACCGGAGGAAACAAACAATTTGGGAAAGAGATCTATTCGCTGGTCGCAGTAGGTACGCGGATTGGGTAACAGCGTACCATAACGTAAATCCATCGTCCTTCGTACGCCGTAACGACACCATTAGCAAGAAAACGAGCAGACGCACGGACGAAGCGACGGTTAATGCTTAACGACGTGATCTCGTTGCGACGAAAGACGACAGAACCACGGAACGAAAAGCGTCGTGCCAGTCGAGAAATGGCACGAACCCTGCCCCCGGATGGCCCCTTCCGAAACACGAAGATCTTTTCTTACCTTCGACGTCGAGCCGCTGCCGTTTCGATTGTACTCTTTTTCCTTTTTTTCTTTTTTTTGATAATTTTTCTTACGTTATGTTTGACCGAGAACGAGAGCGCGTTGAAACCACCAACGTGTATAACATTAGTGTTTATAAGATTTCGTCAGTCTGTCGGTCGCAATTGAATTCCAACGCGCGAACGTTTTACGTTTATTAAACGACGATTCGCACAGGTGCAGAGGATCGGGCGTTCCGTTGGGAAGAGAAAAAGGAAAAAAAGAGAAAAGGAAAAAAGAGAAACGCGCACTCGTTCCCAGCGCTCGTCTCCAGCCTCCGTTTGGCCGTGCCGTTTCTTTTCCATTTCCATTTCAAAGGTGGCTTGATTGCGAGAAATCATAGGGAATCGAGTGTCCTCGCGGCCAGTGTCGGCCGCCAGCCGGTCGTCGCTAACATATTTATCCGAAGTTTAAAAAGTCATTGGAACGAACCGCCGGCGGGGGAGCGACGGCAGCTGCCGCCTCTGCCGGCTCTGTCCACGTCCATTAGAAATTCTAAGTTCATCGCCGGGTAAACCGCAAAGTGGGAAGTTTCGTGTTCGTCGGAATCAACGGACCGTGCTACGGGGTTCGCCCCTCTTACGCCACGGACGCCGCGCACCGAGTTTCCTCCATTTCGCACGAACAGGCTCGTTTCCTTATTTCACGAACGCGTGCACCTCTTCTCTCGTCTTCCTCTTCCTATTCCCTCTTCCTCTTCCTCTTCCTCTTCTCGCCCTCCCTTCGCGGAAATGATTTCAACTTCCCATTAAAACTGAATCTGATGATCGACGAGACGTCCAGCGCTTCGTTACCACCACCACCAGGTCGCCAGGCAGCGCCATTTTGGAAGCCATTTGATTCGCAATTTGTATTTCGTTGTATCGGCTCGGCCACGGCCGCAAACAATCTCGTCCCGGCTCGACCGCGGCTATTCAACCTGAAGCAACTCGTTACATTAACCGTAGATCAACCGTTCCAATTACCGGGCCGATTAATTCCATTTTACGTCCTTGGCCGGCCAACGGGCAATTTCACCATCGCGGCATCGCGCGCCACCGCAGCTCCGAGAATACGGCGCAACGAGTTATCCGCCGAGCCGTTCCCGCCGTGAAAACTTTCGTGAATACGCAATTTTACGAATAATTAACGCGTCCCCGGGATGCAAGATGCTGCTCGATGTTATTCGTGGCAGTGCGAACTTTCTTCGCCTCTTGCGCCAAAGCGATTTTTCTTCGCGCCTCGCCGGAAAGAAGAAGAACATTTCACGTCGCGGCGACGCGAGAATTCATTCGAGAGATGCGATACAGAGGACGAATAAGGACAAGGACGATTATCGTTTCGACGAGCGATACGGCTGGAAACGGGCTTTTTACGTTGCGTGCGCGCACGGCCGGTCGCGATTACTCGAAATGACGCGCATTTGCAGAAATTTGCGTCGGGCGTGACGCAAATTGCAATCTCTGGTTGCTCGTTTCGGCCGTTATTCGGGATTCACGGTCCGCAACGACGTGATACAAAACGCGCTGGATACCTTTCGTTTAACGAATTTACATTCCCCCCCCCCCCGCGCCATTCTCGCCGCCGGAAGTTCGTTTTTTTCCCCGTCCGGTGAAATCGTCAGAACGCGGCAGAGAGCGCGCGAATCGACCGGCTGCGGTGGAAAACGCGAAATATTCGAACGATTGTGGGTCGCGATTCTCGGACGGTAACCGCGAGTTGGGAAAAGTGATTTTTCTCGTCTCTGAAGGGAGACAATGAAAGCAAGGAGAGCGAGGGTGAGAGAGAGGGTAGAAGGTGAATTTTTACATAAACGTCCGATAAATTCGAAAAAGTGGCACTCGTTGGAGTGCAGGCTCTCCGGCCTGAGAATCCGCAAGTAAGTTCTTATTTATGCCGGCTAAATGCACATTAGTTTCCGCGGACGGGGTCGAGAAGTTTTCGCGGAAACTTTTCAGGGGACGACGTAATGGCGCGTAGGAGGAGGACTGCAGGCAGCTTCTCCTCGTCAAATATTTACCATGGAGGAGCTCGCTGCATTTCGTTTGAGAGTAATGGATTATATATCTCGTTGTGGATAGGGAAAAGTTGTCGTTCGTTAGAAAGTTCCGAGGCATCGCGTGCTTGGATGTTTCCCACGCAAACGAACCGGGACGCGTATCCGTTACGCGCGCTATTATGCTAGCTCGTGCTAGCGTTCTTTTTGCGCGGCTCTCCGGGCCGGCACTCATTAATATTTCCGACGCGGAGCATCGGATGCGACATCGTGTTCGACATCGGTATTTCAATGCTTCGAACGCACTGGCTGCCTGCTCTCTAATCCATCAATCACGCTCGATTTTATTCCGCCGTTTTTACCACGCGCAACGAAAGATCCGCGGGACACGTTTACGTACGCGAATGCATTCTAAGTAGCTGCGCCAGCCAGCCACCGGATACGGTGTCACGTACGAGCGCGGAAACATCGCGTGCGCGCACCGCCCCCGCCAGTTTGCCAGTTTCACGACACGCGCGTTACGTCTCGTTTCGATATATATATATATATATGTATATGTATATGTTCGAATTTTATCAAATATTCCCGCCGTGAGTTTCTCGCGGAATAAAAGGGTAATCTTGTTTCCAACGATCTTGTTTTCACCAGCTTTTCTCTTCCTCTGTTTCTCTGTTTCTGTGTTTTCTTTTCTTTTCTTTTCTACACAGCGCAAACCTGGGACCTAGTGCGAAAATTTGGCTCGCGGAAGCAGGGCAACAACGACACCTTCGTATTCCTTCGATCGTTGAAAATAAAAGAGATAAATCGTCTGGCAGTTGTGAGAAACGTAGCGCGGAAAGTATTATGTGTGGTTCGAGCGTTCTCGAATTCGCGAGGAAACGGAATTCAAGACTGCGGACGATTCGGGGAGGGGGGCAGCGGACCAGCCGTTGAACTGGCCAAGAGAGAAACTAGGCCAACGAGAGAGAATTTTCACGGAAACTATCCGCGGTCCTTTCGCGAATTCTCTCCTTTTTGCTGCCCCGGAGCGGTGGCGTGTCTGCCGCTCGTTGCGCTCGTTGGCTGGCCGCGCGAGCCAACGGCTACCAGGCAGATTCATTTCGTATTTATTAAATTTCATAAAGCATCCCGACCAGACAACGGCTGTACATTCCATTTCCTCGTCCGCGTACCGAAAGACGTCGCGGGAAATGGAGAACGCTGCAAGATGAGTACAGACTCTCTCTCTCTCTTTCTTTCTGTTTATCTCTCGCCGCATCCTCTGTTACTCGCTGCAATTTCGCTCGCAGTTATCTCGTTGTCGCGCATCCTTTCGCGCTCTCCTTTGCTTCTTGTGTTACGCGTTGTCGTGTAAGTCAGCCAATCTGTGCGTTTAAAAGCTCGTGTCTCGCGCAGAGAAATGGATCGTGTCGGATTGTCGAGCTGGCGTTCCTGAACTTGCAGCAGTCGAAGCTGTTGCTTTCGAAGGGGAAAGTTTCGATGGTGAGCTACGGCGATTGAGAGCGAGGCTTTTTCGTCCCTCTCGGCGAAAGTTCACTGGACTCTCTTTCGCCGGTTGTAGATCACCCCTCGTCCCATTCTCGAGCGTGAAACGATCTATTTCAACGCGCAGGTTGCTTGCCCGATAAGGGCCTGATGAACGTATCTCCGCCTGGCTTTCGAAACGAATGGACATGCATTGCTCTGCTCGCGCGATACTTCCTCGAACGATATATCTACTCGCGCCTCGGCAACTGAGAAGACTCAGTTTTTGATAGGAAGCGATCGAACAATCGTGAACGAAAACGGGTCGCAGCTGGTTAAAGAGACGAGGAGGAAAGTTGGCGGGTACATAAGCTAACTCTCCACGAAGGCGAAGGTAATAACGATAAACGAAGTTAGCCGAAGAAAACGAGGTGGACCTCGTGTCCTCCGTTGGCCTTCCTATATTGGAAGTGTTCAATATGGAATTGCGAAACGCCGATACATTACGGTGGCACGTGTACGAGATATTGACCAATGACGTTCCCCGGGTATCGACTATTATTGGCCGAGATCTTATTGGAGAAGCATCGTGCCATCGGGTCGATTCTACGTTCTAGACGTCTATATCTCGGCGGCTACATCGATATTGAAATTGGAAAAGATTCACGAGCCTTTTAATGGACCCTTTTCTACCTCTGCGCCGCCGCGTCGTTCGCTGATGCCCAGAGCCCGTTTGATCGTATCGGCGAGCAGAGCACTGCTCTGCTCTGCTCGTTAAACCGAGTTACAGTAACGCAGGCCGCTTTTGCCGTGTAATTAAACCACCGAAATGGAATAAATCAGACCCTCCCCCTCCCTGCTTGAGCGTGCCGTGCCTTCGTTCGTTGAACGCTGATGACAGATTGTAAATACTTCATCGCGTTGTACTCGCGAGTCTCGGAGTGTTTGGCCTCCCCGAGCTGGATGACGTTGATCGAGTGCGGTTGGCTTCTTGGTTCGCCTTGTGCTCCGCTGATAAATGGCGATTTAAGAAAGGCGGGCAATTCTATCGCCAGCCAAGAAACGAATGCCAGGTCTTTGTTCTTCGATACGTTTATTTACATTTCCACGCTTGTTTTCGTTCCCCGCGGAAATTTTTGGGAACAAACGCGTGGATTTGGGTGACTATTTCATCGGTTCAATCATTCACGAGTCCGATCGTGCATACTTTTCAAAATTCGAAGACGATCTTGCCCGATTTTGACGGTCGATCAAGATTTGCGATCCCGTGTCGATCGTTTTCGCTTCGGTGAATTTTCAGTAACGAGAGTTTCTAGAAATTCGCGTGGGAATTCTGTCGAATCATGCACGGATTGACTGTGGAACTCGGAGCACGGTGCAGATCCAACCGCGCGTAGATACAATTAATATATTCGTTACAAGGTTTGTACAAGTGTTCGAGTACTTTCGCGAGCCATTCTACACGTGTTTCTACGCTGTACATCTCGCTCTACGTTCATAAACACTCCCTCTGCTTTCCCAAGATATCTATATCTGTTATTACAATCCCCTCCCCCCTCGCGTCGCCCGGATCTCCATAAAATTATCCCGTGCAACGCAATTCGCTCGTGGCGAAAGTATGTCGATCAACGGACACCCAGAACGGTGAGTAAGTACACAAAACAGCCGCTGGCCAACTATCACAATCCCGTTGAAATCACCTCCGGTTGGATTATTTACGTGCGGTTAAATAACGAACATCGAGTTGGCGCGTTTCCGGAGAGGAGACAGAGGAGCAACGAGGGAATCAAACGGGGAGAAAGACAGAGAGAGAGAGAGAGAGAGAGAGAGAGGAGAGGAGAGGGCAACGCGAGCCCGTGGAAGCCCGCAGGAGTTTCGTCTGGCGCGGATCGTCGCAAAGTTTTCGCGGCTTGCGACGACGGCCTAAACCAGCAACTCTCTCTCTACCACCTCTAAACTCACTCACTCACTCACTCACTCTGTCCCTCTCTGCTCGGGCGTCGTTCCACGAAGGATTTGTACGCTTTTAGCGGTAATCCCTCCGCCCTTCGGTGCCGCCAGGCCATTCCATCCGGTATTGCAACGACCCCCCGAGCAATCCCGAATCACCGTTCAACCCGCGCGCCGCACCGCGCACTGACGACTTCAGTCAGCCAGCCGGGCAGGTCCGGCGGATGCTAGCCTGCACTGTTCCTCGCGGACACATGCACGGCTTGCCATCGCTGAAACTTGCGGATTAGTAAAACCCCCGAATTAAATTTTAATTAAATCTACCCGCTCCGACACCCGGCGCTACGCCCACGCCCTCTTCCATCGCGCACTCGCGCTCTCGCGCTCTTCCGACTCGTCCCTCTCGCGAGACCGTCCCTACTCCTCAGTCCCAGCGGCTTAGCTATGATTGTTTTAAGTAGCTATAGATCTCGAAGATCTTAATGGGCCCGCGTAATTTAACCAGGGATTCCAGGCGTAGTATCGCTCACCCAACAGGGAGGCAGGGCAGAGAATTTCGAAATCTCTCAGCCATCTCGCTGATGAAATTTCAACGAACGTGAATTTTCATCGAACGAAAGATCGTACTTGCGCACTCACGTACCACGTACGTACGTACGAAATAATTCCGTGGACAGAAACGGAGGCGAGGACGAAAGAAAGAGAAGAGATGCAGCGGCAGCGTTTATTTGGAAACCATTAACGTCAGGTAACCTACTGGTCCGAAGGATCGAAGTCATTACAGACGTCCGCGAACTTCTTTTTTCTCACACTCGTCGTAATGGCTGACATCTGTAAAAGGGAGTGCCGGCAGTGAAAAGGGGTTGGCAAATGATCTTGCAGCCATTAATCGCGTCGCTGAACTCGGAATCGCTGTCGATGCCTACCGGCACATTGCTGAACACAGAGACGCTTCTCTTTCACCCTTTTCTCTCGTCCCTTCATCTCTCTCTCTCTCTCTGTACCATGCTGTTTTCTCGCTTCATCCGCATCAACCTTCGATCCGTTCTCCGTTTTGCTCGTTTCCATCGCGATCGACGCTTCGCTCTGGCCCCCTTTTTCGTTTTGGCCGATGAAAACGAAAAACGCGCATTGTGGACTGGACCGATGGTCCTTGATGAGCGGTATCCGCTTCCGGCCCGCCGAACAAAGCTTCGTTCTCATCGGAAACGACGCAACATCGTTATCGCGGCAGCGATTCCCTCCTTCCTTCTCGCTCGCCGCGATACATCCACGCAAAGCGAACCGTCTCGCGTACCACCGAACCGCCTGCTTTTTAGCCGATTGCGGAACGCTCGAGTTCTCGTAATTAGCAGTCCTTCTCTCTCTCTCTTTCCTTCTCTCTTTATATACTTCTCTTTTTCTCTGTATCTCTCACTCTGCACACGATACGTTGGAGAGATTTATGTTGGTTGGCATCGAAATCAAGGAGAACACGACAGAGAGAGAGAGAGAGAGAGAAAAGCATTTTCGGTTTCTATTCAGTTCTCGATCAGGGTAATTGACATTTGAAGAGACGATAATATCGAGGATTATAGAATCACAAGACAAGCTCTCAGGTTCTCGGGGAAATTTGCTCCTCGATGGACTTTATCCGCAGTTAAAGACACTCGAGCAGCTCGAGTGCGAAGCCAAGCAATCGCTGCCCCCAACTTTCGAAGACGCTTTTCACCTCTGAGTATCTTGAACGTCGCGTTAAACCGGTGATTACCGGCGCCGCGAGATCGACGTAGATTCGATCCGCGATATTTGGAAAATATTCGAGGCTATTTCAAAAACATTCACAGACAGACTTTATAACATTTCACTGGGTAAAATTCCTAATCTCCGTCTCTATCTTGTATTCACAAACATATAAATTTGCGCAAACAGCCGCAGTCTAATTCCAGGCGATCTCTCGGGAGATCAAGAAAAAAAAAAAGTACCTAAAATTCACGCGTTGGAGGACCGCGTCTTATCAGCCTCGTACATTCAAACATCCGACAAGAAACAGACTCGCTCACTTGCCTCGTTTTTGCCAAGCTCGCAACATCGAGCCGCCGCTATAAAGAAACAACGACGATCATAATTTATAAAAGGAACGTGAGGCGATATATTTCATGAAGTGTCTGAAATACCAGCGGATTATTTCGATTTACCGCATCTATGTATTAGGTTGTGTTGTTCGCATCGCCAACGAAATGTCACGAAGTTAACGCGATATTATACGGTTGATTATTTTCGACAAACAAATTGAATAACTTTGAAAGCTTCGTTTTTTTATTTTTTTATTTTTTTTTTTTCTATCAAAAAATTGCGAACGTGTAATATGCATGTAATAATTTCTACGTTCTCTGTGAATTGTACAACATCTTTTTTACGTTGAAATGATTGACATTCCAATATCAGTGGTACAATAGATATAGGGTGCCCCTTTTGAAACGTCCCACGCAATTATCCGGTAAACTGTTCGTTACAGAAAAAAATGCTTCAAGTTTCGAACCTAGTTTCGGAGCGGAGGCATTCAATAAACTTCAATCACGTGCCCAATGTTTTCTCTAACAACAAATGATTCTTCTAATATTTCAAATATCGCGTATTGTATTTTCATTAGCAATTGCAAACAATTTATTCATACCACGTATGTTCCTTCAAGTTCGATGCGGATGGATCCTGTGTATTGTCCAACGCGTACTTTCGACATCATCAGAAAACGTAACATCAATCTCAACGGTGTTACTCTCGTGAAAGTGAAGTATCTTTTGAGTTATTCGCACTTGTACTCTGCTTTGCACGTCCAGCGCGAAAGATTTGGAATGCAAAGAATTGGAGAGCGAAAGAATTCTTTTTGCAATGCAAAAGTCAAGATTCCAGTTTATCTGTAATTCATGTTGAAAAACCATTAAAAATGATAAAAAAAAAAAATAAGGTTCCTTTAATGTATTGTTTAAACAAGCAGTTTTCTCGCGAAATATTCTACATCAAATGTTATATAGTCGTCGTTAGAGAAGAAACCAATTTCATCAACTTGCACAAAACTGTATCCACAATAATTTCCGAGAAATTTGACAGAAACATGTTCCGGAATATGTCCCCAACTTTTGAGGTTACTTT
>CAJDYZ010009494.1:0-12641 GCA_903986555.1 Heterotrigona itama | reverse complement strand
AAAAAAAAAAAAAAAAAAAAAATACGCGTGAAATAGTTTTTTTTTTTCCCCCCGACAACCACGTTCGTGCCAGATTTCATCAAAACCGTTGATTAACGTTTCGAGCATGTTGCGAGCGAATTTCTCTCGAATTTAATGCACATTACGTTCGGCAGATGTATATGGGATAATATTAACGACCGTGGCGGACAAAGCAGAGAAAGGAGATGAAGTTTTAACAGGCAATGTGTCGAGATAACCAACCTGTCGCGGATGGAAGGGTGCGAGAAACGGAGGAGGGAGGGGAGAGAAGGAGGAGGAGGAGGAAGAGGTCAAAGCGTGCATCGAAGGGGAAGGAAACGTCGATATCCCGCGATATGTGGTCGCCGCGTTCGGTTGTTCCTCGTGGCGTTCCACCGGCACCGGAGATTTATGCAGCGCTCGCAACCGTCGAGATGCTGGAAACAATAGGATTACGGGTAACAACCAGATGAAGGGCTTCGCGTAACGGACGGTGTTATCTAGAAAGGACGGCACTGATCCAGTTATCGTTCGACGATTTGCCGATCGGCGCGGAGATCCCGCTCGACAAAATAAACAGCAGCGAGGGGGGAACAATCGGTTCGTCACGTACTACGTGTTCGATTTATTCGACCAGCACGTTGAAGGGGGAATTAACGTAGTTGCGATTAACACGAAGGGCATAAATGTTTAGAGACGAACGACGGTTCAACGACGTTTGTTCAATTTCAACATCTCGTTTTGGAACCTCCGAGACGAACGTACGCAGTGTATGAAGATGTTTGCGAAAGCCTGCCAAATTATATCTTCACAGAAAACATCGGATAGCACTTATTGCGAGAAGAGCGACGTTCTTTTTCGCGATAGCAATTTCGGAAAAGTGACTAAAGATAAATATAAATCAAATGAAAAATCTTGAATGACCAACCAGACCTGACAATACTCACTCATTGTCAGTAACATTGAATCGGTAATAATCCTCCTAAAGTGATCTACAAAGTGACTTATTCATAAGGCAAATTCCAATAGTTGGCTATTTAATCATCTTTCTTCCTCTCTTTGCCAAAAAACAGAAATATAAAAAGACACACTGGGTAGAGCATAGTAGCACTCTTTTTCATAAAGAGAGGACATAATCCTTGGTTGAATCCACGGTTGAATAGAAAACTACAACTCTAAAAGTCTACAAATCTAAAAACTACAAGTGCCAAAAGATCATCCAACGGATGATTCCTATTTTTCTATATTCGATCGTCTCCGGGACGAGCGTACAAATGCTAAAGCACGTCACTCCACCAGACGACGACGAATTTGGATGATGTACGTTGTCCTCGCATTAATAAATCTGTGTGTTTGAACGGGGACGAGGAAGCGCTGGCGCAGGATGAATTAGAACTTTCGGCGAGAGTGACGTCTTATGGATATGGATTCTCCGGTAACGCCTTTAGTGCCCCAAAGAGCTTATGTCGTGAATGCAGATCACTTGGCGCATCGTGCCTTATCGCGGAAATCGTCCGTTAAGCTTCCCGGGTCCCGTTGCGTGTTATCGTTACTTTGTGCACCTATCGAGAAAGAGGAAGTTGCGACGCGTTGTTCACAACGTGCTTCCCAAGCTTCCCAACGTACCTTTCGAAAATGCAAACAGTAGCCCAGCGACGACGAAGCGAAACGCTTGAAATCTCGCGGGCTAGTTTTGCATGAATTTTCGAGAACTGTCGCTGTCGAGTTGGGACATTCGGCGAACGACACACACACAGAATAGATAGATAGATAGAGAGAGAGAGAGAGAGAGAGAGAAAGAGAGAGAAAAAAGAGGAATCGAGGATCAAACGAGGGAAGGCGAGAGAACGAAAAAGCAATTACGCCGAAAGCGAGCGTGAGAAAGAGAGGGACGAAGAAACGGGAGAAGGGGATGATTCTCTGGGAGACTTTGTCCGCGCTGGAACTCGCTTTCCGAATCGTTCCAACCTCCAGTTGGCAAATAGACGTCGCAGACAGCCCTCCAACAAAAGTAATTCCCACCGAAATGGATGGGGACCGAAGGGAAAAAAGCGAGTCCGCCGCGACTTTGCGCCGCGAATGATAAGAAGTTCGCGGACGAAGTCAATCTCGCGTCGTCTCGACTACGCTGTGTGGCATACTTTCCTCTGCCGCTCAAACTCATCCTCGCTATATACGTGCATACGTACGTGCAGCTCGCGTAGGCGTGGAAATGCTATGTCGCGTCTACCTCGCGAATTTACGACTATCCCCTTACAAAGTAGAACTTCTATTTTCTCTCTCTATTTCCCTCTTTTCTTGCTCTTTTCTTTTAAAACGACCCACTCTCGCGTGCGCGACATGCTAAGAGAGATGTGCATACATGTAATGTCGTAAAAGAAGACAGAAACCTTGAACTGGTAGGGTCTCGTCTAATTATTTATTTATTTAACTTTCTTCTCCCTCTTCTCCCTAATATTACATCACAACGTGCCGTTAGTTGCAGCCGCGTCTACCTTTCCAATCAATTTACGAGGGGTTGTTGATTCTTAAATTTGACACGATATATAGGTAGGGGAGAGGACGAGCGAGGAGAGAGTCTCGGGAGAAATTAATGGCTATCGATATTAATTTCTGTTGGCCCTCCGGGGGGAGAAGGAAATGTGGCGACAGAGGCGTTATTTAAGTTATGGCTCTACTCTACGGGCACGCCTTTTGTTACCTACCCTAATCCAAGAACCCCTGGGCGCTCCTTGTCGCGCGACGCGAAAAAGGCGGTCGGGGTTTCATCCCCGTGTGTCGTTTGTCTCGCGCGACGAACATTCCTTCTCCCTTTCGCTGCCGTTCGTTTGTTTTGCAAAACCGTGGCAGTTTTGCGGTGCTGTAGTGCCTCGTAAGAAACAGCTAGGATGGAAGAAGAATGGATGGAAGCAAGTTCAACGATGTTCCACCTCTCTCTTACTCTCACTCTCGCACTCATTCACCCGCCCTTCTTTCTAATTGCATCACCCTAGCGCCATGCACTAATTGGATAAGTCTGGTTCCACCGGAGGATAAAAGTCTCGAGAACGAAGCAGCGAGGGAAATTCAGTAATTTATGCTGTTAACTATGCGATTAATTAGTTGGCCGCGAAATGCCAAATGGGATTTCGAAGAAAGAAAGAAGGGGGAAAAAAAGAGAGATAGAAAGTAGGTTAAACCTTGAATCTTGGAACTCGTTCGAGTCGCGACGAGGTGGAAATGAGAGCCTGTGGAGAGATCGTCAGACGTCGACGTTCGTGTCGACGCAGTTGGATGCAGTTCGACTCACCCCGAGGGGTGAACGGTTGCTGGTAAGCGACTGGCACAGCGATCACTGCTCGTTTTAAATGCGCAAAGCTCGAGGAGTGAGGGGGAAATGAGGCCGTTTGAGAGAGGCGTTCGCCGGAACACGATTTTCGCGATCTCTGTACCGTTTCGATCCTCTTCAGCCGAGCGGCTAAGGGGGAAACGCACACCGGGCTCTCGGACCGGCTCTTATTGTTCCTCGCTTCTCGCCGCTGTAACGCTGGAAACCGGATTCCCATCCGGTTTTCCGGCTCTCCTCTTTTGTCTCTTTTCGCCAGAGATGGCCGAGTCTAACGAGTACACCGACTCGGTTTGCTTTTTACTGTTGCTCACCGCCATCAGAGTTCGTTGACATCGGTTCGAACGTTTAGAAAACACACGCACTCACGCACGCATGCACGCATACTTACTGACGTACTTGGACTCGAAGTGTGTACGAGAGCAAGGTTCTATTTTAAAAAAAAATTCCAAGTTCTCATTTTATCTCCCGCGTGAGTTTCATCTTCTCTATTAAAAATAATATTATCCTTTTTTTCCCTTCAACGTCGTTTCAGGACGTTCGTTTCACCTAACTGAAATTGTTTAAAACACGTTGCTTGAAAAGTGACTCCTCCTCCGGTCCTTTTTACATTCTCGCTCGACGTTTGTTCGACGAGGGCCTGAGAGTTTTATCGCGCCACGATGAACCAATAAAATTCAGTCGTTATCGATTCTCAGGAAATTCCATCGTCGCCGAGATGGACGGGACGCGGAAGAATCAAGTTATCGTTACGGCTGGAACACTCCGCGCGCGCGAAACGGGTGTGCATCGACGCGAACGGGGCCAGGCGAAGAAACTCCCGCAAAAGGAGGGAACTATTCGAAGAATCATTACTGTCGTTCGTGAAACTTTCACACCTTTCGGAATTCCTTCGGAAAAGCATTCACCCCCCCCCCCCGCTCCCTCCACTGCACGGAAGAGAACGCGCGGCGGAAAACGGGGAAAGGAGGAAGAGAGAAAGAGGGTGGATTTTCTCTCTCGCGCGCTTTCTCTCTGTTCTGCCTTCTCTTTTCTACCAATCTCCCTTCTATCTACCCACCGGTCCGCCGTCGTCTGAAGCGTCAAAAAGAGCAGGAGCATGAGCAGCTTTTCGATTTCCGTACCACTTTGCCCCCTTTTCACCGAGAAATGCTGCGAAAAGGGTGGCTGACTGCTCTTATTGTCCTCGTCGTTCCCCGTAACGGTCTACTCGGATTTCCATCCGGTTTTCTTCAGTCGTCTCTCTGTTCCTCTCTGTTTTTCCAATCTCTTTCTCGCTCCCCTCTCCCTCCCCCCCCCCTCTGGCTGGCTGGCTGGCCTGTCGCAGTTCAAATAATTGTTACAGCACGCCGCTGCTGGCCAAACAGTTCGCGGAACGAGCGCATCTCGTTAGCCAAGCTCGTGATCCGCGACAACCGGAAACTTTCCTCCCTCCTTGCTTTCTCTCTCCCTCCTCCCCTCCCTCTTTGACCTCGAAGCGAATCGAATCGTTTCGACACTTTGTTCTTTGTTCACCCCCTTGCGCGCTGGTCGTTGGTACGCAGTTGCACCACTTGGGCCGAAAAAAACGACCTTGTTCTGGGTCATCACAATTCGATGACGTCCCCCATTTTTTTTTTTCTCTCTTTTGACGTCGATTCTCTTTTTTTTTTTTCTTTCTCTGCGAATATACCAAGTGTAAAGAATATATATAATTATATACTTTCGTACAATTCGACGTTTCAATTCAAAAGTGCTGCAACTCGTCCGAATCCAATTGATTTCCGTCTTTATTTCCGAGTAATTTTATAATATCTTCAGGTAGCACTCTTGTTCCTTTTATTTCCTAGAAGATCCGAAGATACTGTCTCGCGCCTGTTTCATGTTTGCGTCCTTTAATATGAATTTTATTGCACTGCCGACTTTCTTTACGCAAGATTCGAAAGTGAAGTCGACAAATTTGGGAAAACGGAGGCGTCTTTTCTCGTCCGTTCGAAAATGCACGATAATTATCTCATACGTGATTCCGGCGCTCCGTATCGCGATGTTTAATTGCCTCGTCCGGGGATATCGCGTTATGGCCCGTAAACAGCGCATGATACACGCGTTAGGAATTAATGCGGCCACGTTTCACCCCGACGGGCCGTTCCGTGCCCGTTACTTTTCCTTTTATGTAAAACCAGACCGCCATAAATTTTCACGGTGAGGCGGCCGGCAGAGACCCCAGATTCTTGTGGACACGCGGATCCGAGCGCTCGCGTTTCCAACTCGATCTCTCTCTCTCTCTCTCTCTCTCTCTCCATATTTTACGCGTAAACGTTCATGATTCATCGCGGTTTTCCAACTTTTCGATAATAACGCGCAATTGAATGGAGCCCCGGCGCTGATCAAACGTCCATTTTCATTGCGGATTATCCGACGAACAATCGCGAGTTTTCCGGCTGCCGTCCGTCCCTTCTTTCCGCAGCGATAACTCTCGAAATCCGAAGTTGAAATAAATCACCCACTCGCCCACAATTACATGATTACGATATTACATGGTGTACCATTCAATCGCCGAGATAACAGCAATCGAAAAACCCGATCCTTCAACACTCGAGAGGGATCGAGTTGGAATCCCTCGCTCTGATGATCAAAGCATGAAAACTTTAATTTTGAAATAAAATACACGGTTCTGTCACTCCGTTTGAAAGACACTGGCAACGTCAGATTTTTTTTTAGAATACAATACATATTTTGTTCCCCGACACAAAAATTTACGTCAATCTCACCGATCTTTTCTGTAGTTCATCGTTTGGAATTAACGGTCTACCCGGTAAATTTTCCAAGGTATATCCGGTGGGGTATTCGTCACGTTCCACGTCGGATAGATCGGAACGGAATCGAATCAACGATAAATTTATTACGCAACCAGCCCGGGCGAGAGTGGGTCATTTTTCTGGAACGGAGCGAGTCTCTCCGCAGGTAGCTACGTCTCGGTAGCTTAAACGTAGCGGAGATTCCGAAACGAGAGAGAGCCGAATCGAACATCCCCCAATTTTCGAGGTGGTGAACTGCGTGGCGAGGGCGCGGAGGGGCGGGACGGGGAGCCGAAAATTCTAGCTACGTGACCATCTTGCCGATCTCATCCATGAAAAATTTCTTCAACCGGTGGGCATTAAGCTGCCCTCCTCACCGTGTCCGTGGCCATTGGCAACGGGATTCTACGTCGGCCATTTATTTCTTCGGTAGCACGGAAGCAACCAACCCCCGTCACGTAAGCGGAGAACGCGCCAGCATGCTCTCTCTCTCTCTCTCTCTCTCTCTCTCTCTCCTAGAGATGCATAAACACGTGTGTGTATGGCCTTAACGGCATCTGCTATTCACCGAGCACCGGTTACCACGCCGAACTACAGAGAAAAGCTTTTTCAAAGTAAGGGAGGTCCGTCCTACCACCGTTGTCTGTCCGTTCTTTACTTTGCAAGTTCGCTCGAGTGGGACTCGCTAGCCTCCACGTTCCTCAATTATGAATGGAAGGGATCCCGGTTTCTCGTCCGTTTCTCGCCATCCGGTGTCGATGTTGTTAGGATTTTGTTAGGAATTTCTGTTAACCTTATTGAGCGGGCAAGTAACCGGAGAGCGATGGAGATTGGCAGAGAGGCACTTTCGTTTTAACTACAGTTGAAAATACCCACCTGCGTGTTACAGTTTGGGAAAAAGGTCTGGAAAAACCTTTGAGATATTTGTCTGTGTTTCCATGCAAAATGTACCACCATCTTCGTTGTTGCGCATTACGATCTCTCCTCGTTGAATTAAAGATGTAAAACATTTCTCGGCGGAGAGCTACAAATTCGAAGCTGAAGGGTTCTCCTTACTCTTTGCCTTCAGCTTAAAAATCTCGAACAATTCTGGAATATAATTTCTCAAATATTAACCGTGTGAAATACTTTCTCGACAAAAGTAATTTGAAATAAAAAAAAAAAAAATCTGATATTTCGTCAACTCGTTCAAGACTTAAATTGTACCGTCAATAAGACAGAGTTACGTAAATTTATTTTCATGCATATATGTTTGGTCGTAGTTTGTCGATTAGATTAACCTTGATTAAATTTAACGAGAGTCACGACAGTTTCTGTGTATAAGAAACATTGCTCACGCTCCATATTTACGTTTGAGTCAGTCGTAGTCGGTCGTTCTTCCCTCGAAGAGGGAATTCCTTCGTCTTCGTCGGTGCTCTCGCACTGGTATTACGCAAATTTACAAATGACGCGTAATATCTCGACGAATTGTTCGTAATGTCGCGTCGTTTGTTCGTCCGTTTTTCTCCGTTACTATCTGTGTTTCAATCTGTTTGTATATATATATATATATATACATATGTACGTGCGCGTACTTATGTATGTATGCATCTCTGTCGACTGCTTCGGCAAGTGTACTCGTGTCTGCTGGGAGCCGGGGTAGAGGGGGGAAATTCTCAAGTGCAAAGTCAAAGTTCGTCGATTCACTTATCCAGGCAGGCAGGCAAGCAGGCAGCAGACAGGCCGGTAATCGACGGTAGGTAGTAAATCAAATTTCAACTTTAATAGCCCTCGAAACTTATTCGATTCATTTAAGCCTCGCGGGGCGACCGCGTGCCGCGATAATTCCTTCCCCCCTCCCCCCCCCTCCCCGCAGATGGCCTCGCTCGATGGTTGAAAGAAGCACGCCAGCCGGTCAGGTCGTCCTTTCCTTCCCTTTCCTTTCTTTTCGTCCCCTTCGCTTTTTCCATCAGAGCTGTCCTTTTGGAATTTATTAATTCGTCGCCTGCTGAATCGTTCTCGTTCGCGCCTCGTCGATCATTCAACGATGGATCGTTGACGGATCTCTATGCTCGATGCTCGATCGTATTGGGCGTGGCCGTAAAATTCCATCGAATATCGTGCTACTTCTCGAACGCGAACACGAAGAGTCGAAACATCGAGCTTGGTGAAAGACGGCGGAGGGAATTCGAGAGAAAGGAATTTGTCCTCCGCGCCGTGTCTCGGTCGTTTATGAAACGAGAAATTTCACTCACAGCCGCGCCGACGGTCGAGGGTTAGGATACGCAAGATTAAGCGAGAAGAAAAATACTTCTTCCTCCTCCCCCCCTCTTAACGAAGTAAGTTTAATTAAAAGCTAGTCGACTTTAATCTAGATTTATGGTGGCTGGGCGATTGTATCGCTTCGAATCGCCGCGCGGCGAGGCGAGCTCGAAACCGGGTGAAAGAGAACAGCAGCAGCGAGGAGAATCGACGAGAGGGGGCGCGAGCCGAGAGGCCCCTTCGGCGAGGAAAGTTAGTTTCCTTGTTTTCTCTAAATATGCTCGCGCGAACTCTGGCTGCTGTTGCGCCGCCAGAAATGAAAGTGATGCATTCTCCGTGCTAATTAAATGCCGGCTAAACGTCGGCGCGATAAATAAACGCGATAAGTTTGCCTAACTGGCAAACGGGGTTCCGCACGCCCCCGGGGGAATTGCCGTTTTCCACGAAACGGCCGAAATTTCAGGCGAGATGCTCAGGCCGCGCCACTCTCGCTCGCTTTTTTCTCCCTCCCCCCACGACTTTTCGTCGAACATCCTCCTCCGCGAATGCCTCGCTGCTAAATGCTGCTGCGCTCCAGCCGGAAACGGCGAAACCGGTTTTCCCTGTTTAAAAATCGCCGTTTAGCAAAACGACACGCAACAATTTCTCTCTGTTTCCCTGAAAGTTAATGAAATCAACCGTGCTGGCGAAACGAATCCCGGTGAGGATAACCGCGGAGAGAGAGGAAAAATTGAAATGAATTTTTCATTTCAATTGAAGCGTCAGGGTCACGTGACCCGCGTAGAGAAGAGTCGTCTTCATCGTCCGCGGAAAACGTTAACGCGCAACTGCTTGATTCTCCATTCAATTCAAAAACGCGTGCATTTGCATGCCATGAATAAGCGAAGGCCGCGACAAAGCGCGAGAAGGCGAGCCAGCCGAATCAATTACAAATGCTCCTCTTGCTTGTTTACCATGCACGCTTTAAGGCAATAACGCGCATTTGCACCCGTGCAAATTTATCAGCGCCTATGCTCACACGTACATACGTGGGGCGTTTCTGAACAATTTTGCAATTAACAGGATATTCATACCGCGTGCTGCAGCTGTAGGGAGGCTACGGCAGGGTGGGAATTTCCCCGATCGCATTATAGGTTAACCAAGACAACGGCGATGAGCAAAACAATCCCTTATTGTAATACCCAATTCATTAAATCCTATTACCTCCGTAACAGCAACTTTGCTATCTATCCGCGGCACTTTTGCTTTACGTTCTGTCGGATAGAACGTCTCGTGCGATACATTTACGAAATGAATTTCGTTTAAATATATTATTCGTTGTCTGTTGAATGTATGGCAGAACGCGTCGTACAATCTGGCAAACAATGTTTCCTCGAAAAGAAGGAACAGAGTTTTTCCATTTTCAGGAAAATTAAAGTGAGTATAACTGCACCAATGACAATGAAAAATTATCAATAATTTCTTTTTTTTTTTTTTTTTTTGAAAATGATTCCGTATCACACAACGAGTGAGGAAAAGAACAATGCTTCTTTCTCGAAAATTGTAAAAATTCAACCGATAAAAAGATCGAAAAATGAAAATGTTACGTTAAAAATTTTTTTAATTAGACTTACCATCATTTCGAAGACTGAAGTCTCCTCTTTACCACGGTCCCATAAAACTTGTTGTACGATTTTTTTTCTTTCCACCATATTACCGAACTTGGAACATTAGGGTTAAACGACAGAAATTCAAGAACTTCGTCATTCAACCCTAATGTTCCAAGTTCAATAAACTGATAAGAAGAAGAAAAAAAAAATCGTAGAGCGAGTTTTAGGGGCTCGCTGTGAAGAGAAAACTCCAATCTTTAAAACCATGCTAGTTCTAATCACGGAAAAGATTTTTTTAATTTAATGTTTCTACACGCGTTTCTTACGACTTTCGAAGCAGAAACCTCTATCTCTGGAAATGATGGGATGAAGTTGCACGATCTTTTTCCTTTTTCACGACGCGACAATCAGATCGAATCATCGACAATTATCGCATTATCTGTAAATTTGTCGGACTTTGGGCCGGAGTAAAGCCTCCTGGCGTCACAAACGTGGCTGCCGGATTAATCAAAGGCTGGGTAATCAGCTGGAACGCGGCTCTCATAGCCGAAGAAAATTTTTCATCTGGGTAATAGCCTTTTATCTTGGCGGCCGGCCGCAAACACTGTTCGCGCGATCGCTCCGCGTCGCATTTCGTGCCTCTCGCGCTCCTCTTTCGTAGATTAAAGTAATTTAACTGCGGCCGTGTATCATCCCGAACGTTCTCCATAATGTTTATTACGGGTATATAGTCGCAGAGGAGGTGGGAGGAGACGCCGAGTCTGACAAGACGACTAGGGCCGACTAGGATCGTAAATTACGTCCGATGAATTAGGAAAATATGTCGCGAGCCGAATTCCCCCGTAGCTCTTCCCCCTCCTCGGCGAGACATCGTCGTCGACGATGCGTGGATGCGAAACGGGGATGCGCTGCGTGCGAGAACGAACGCGGCAAGATGCTGCGCGTAATTAATTGAGATTTGCGCGAGATTTGCGCGAGTTACCGAGGGCGAGGTAACGATGACTTATTAAATAATCGAGTAATTTAGTGCCCCGCGTAAATTCCCCGCTGAATTCGTAAAAGGGCTGGCGTCACCGAAATTATGAAAATCTGACCTGACGTGGAGAAATCTGGCGAGAGTACGCAGCAAGTCTGCATTGACGTCGTGCAGACACTGTAATTCATCGTTATGCCGGAAAGAAGAGGAACACCGGTGCTCTATGTAAGCTGTATTAATTTACGTGACACGGGACTAGTAATGACTTTAACACATTAATGAATATTAATGAACCAAAGAATGGGAGAGTTAATTGCATTCAGTTTCTTGTTTGTCTCAACAATCAAACCGCAATTTTTCAGTCACGTGAAAATTCCGTGAAGACAGTGAATTCAAATGAATCGCGACGTTTCAATTATTGAATTCCCGACACGCGATTGAACGTTTCTATTTTCGACGACTTTTGCTAGAAAAGACGAGGAATACGATTCTATAATGGGAGAGCGTCGGTTCAATTAAGCCGGTTCCTTGCGCCATCGCGCGCTTTGTATCGACGCGATTAATTAGACTGCTCCCCGAAGGACTTCATTTTCGGTTCCAATTAATTGAACACCGTGCGACGCAGGCGTAATGACGTGGCCCTCCGGAAACTCTTTGAACCTCGTCGCTTTGGAGATCTTTATCGTCCCGTTCGAAACAACCGGACCAGAGTGGTTCGATCCTGGGCCTCGGCTGTCAACTCGGCCCACGTTCATGTACTCACTTCTTGCGCTCTATTGTCGCTACAAACTCGACGTGTTCCTGTCCACCCATGAATCACAGAACAATCTAATACATTCCCGAAACGTCGGTCCTATGCTTTGAACCATCCTCGATGGCTTTGTTAAAAAAAAAAAGAAAATTGTCTATTTAACTCTCGAGAGATTATTTTAAGGCTCCCATTGACGTTAAAACATGCATCACTGAGAAGCAAGGAATCACTGATGCAGGAATAGACTTCTGGCATTAATTGGACAAAGAAAGTCCGTTTCGGATTGTTGTCTTATTCTTAAAATAGAATGGAGTCTATTAATAATATAATTAAATAAATGTTTTCGTTTTACTAGAAAATTTTTACTACAAGAGGATTAATTATAACAATTTCTTTATAATTTATGTAAAATTAAAATTAAGTTAATTTGAATTTAAACTGAATTAAATATTATTGTAATGTAGAGTGATAAATAATATATTATACAATTGATGGACAATGTAACGACGAAGTCTAGTCCGTCTTGGGCAACTTGGAGAAAAAAATCGAATTCGATTGGCTGTAGCCAGTCGAAACAAAGTCGCCCTCTCGTCTTGAAGTGGTCCTAATGCAAGAATTGGAATCACGGTTGGCGAGCCAAGATTCCGAGTGACACAATCAGAAAATAAACAGACAATTCGACGAAATGGAAATAGATAAAGAATTTTGGGAGGAATTTATAAATATTTACAAGTTACACGAGTGTTGTGGAATAACAAAATAGAAGCGCATGCAAACAGAAACATGCGTAATGCTGCATATAATGAACTAATTAAAAAATGCAAAGAAAAATACCCGGCTGTTAACAGAGATTTTGTTATTAAAAAAAATTCATAGTATGAGGTGCAGTTTCCGGAGAGAGTTGAAAAAAGTGCAATTGTCAAAGAGAAATGGTAGTTCTGCGGATGATGTATATATTCCAACGCTGTGGTACTATAATACA
>CAJDYZ010009493.1:99016-111306 GCA_903986555.1 Heterotrigona itama | reverse complement strand
AATATTAAATATTAATATATTAATATTAAATATTAAATATTAATATTGAGTATTAATAAATAAAAAATTTGTACTCAACTGCTGCCGATGTTATTCTCAGAATACTCTGCTTCGTGATGAATTAATAAACTAATGAATTGAATATAATTGAATATAATATAATATAATATAATTGAATATAATATATAATATAATATAATTGAATATAATACAATAACTCAAATAAACCATTACCGTCTTGACTCGCTATAATTTTCAATTCCAATAAAAATTCGGCCACTTTTACCGATTACAAATTTCTACCAATTGAATGATAAAAAAAAAAAAACCGAATGATACTCCACAATGAAATTAAATACTTCAATATGACGTACACGCTAAAATAAACGTTACGCAGACCTCTGTTCATCCTTCAATCGAGTAGTATCGATCTTTAATGAAATTTCCACGATTGACGAACATCGTTAACACGTTCCGTGCCATGTGTACCACCGGTGGTACACGCAGTCACATTTATTTTTTGCAATCTGAACTGATCGCAGCGCCACGTGTACCACCGGTGGTACACGCAGTCACATTTATTTTTTGCAATCTGAACTGATCGCAGCGCCACGTGTACCGCCGGTGGTACACGATGTGACAGCTACTCTAAACAAGAGAAGTACTTATCGATTGTTGATGTAACGAAAGACTGTGTGATGATATATCAACCTTTAGTCAAAATATCAAATGTCCTGAACGACAACAAAAAATAAAAATGGCTTCGCACGGAACGTTAAGCATTCGCAACATACATTTTTTCCCTTGGCGGAAAGAAAAAGCTGGTCGAGTATCGTTTATTCCCATCGGGAAGTACAAATATCAATGTCATCAATCTTCATCAGCATTTTGAAATTCTGCCGATCGAACGATCCGAACGTGCAACGATATACGACGTAAAATGAATTATGCGTACCCTGTACGTACAGATCATTATCGTTTTCTTCCTCTTCGTTCCCTCGCGGCCTTAATACCGACTTTCATTTTATTTTCTCCATCGAATCGGGAAATCACGCGTATGATAGATTAATTGCATTATCTCGAGATTGTATGTACATATGTACACCGCATTGGTATTTTAATACATAGTATGCGTTTAATGAACGATGCGTATGAAAGATACCGACTCGCTTGATAAGATCAGTTTCTTCTTTGGCCGTGTGTCTGAACAATGAATTCCTCGAAAATTAATTAATCACAAACGAGCGAATATTTTCGGGATGATGAATGTTCCAACAAATGTTTGCGCTCCGAATGAATATCAGTGTTTCTACTCATCGATCATTTTACTCTTGTTTGTTGTTAGAAGAGCTCGATTCAAGAAATTAAAAATGTAGGCTTAACGTGTAATGTTGAAATATTAATTGCTTTACTATCGCTCTATAGAAATTGGTTTAACCCTCAGTTAATTGCGAGTAACTCGAAAGAACTCAAAGTAATTAATGACAATCGATGATTAGAAACTAAAATTCGACAACAGAAATCGATTGGGAAAGAAAAATTGTAAATGAGACATCACTTAACGATTAAGCGTTAAATTTCATCTGGATCGACTTTAACATTCAATTTCGATTTTTCAATTCCACTTGACTATCGTGAGTTTAATTTACAGACAATTTAAATTTAATGGCCTGCGGAGTTCAAGAAACTTTTCTATTGAACGTAGCTTTCACTGTAACACCACGGGAAGAAGATTACGTAACCGAGAAGCTAGACGAATGGTTTAGGTTATGTATAGGTTAGGTTCGGTGAAGCACGTTTCAACCTTGACTATTTTTTACGCGTGTGGCTCGGAAACAATTTATAGAATGATCAGAAGACAGACGATGTCTGAAGTAGTGAGTTTTTAGTTTCGTATCAGCGTTTGAAAATTTCGTGGAATTTGCTTAAAACTAAAGAGCTTGCCACATGGAGTTGCTCAGGGAGCAACGAACCAGGGCATAAACAAATTTATTCACGCCGGCTTAGAGATCTAAATTTAAAATTATTCGGCCGAATGCTTTCGTTCAATGTTGTCGATGGACCACGAGACACTAAAACGAAGTTATGTACGACAATTTCAAAAGCGTGACGAGTAAAATTAACCTTTCTCGAATTTATAAAAATCCTTGAAAATAAATAATAATTTTAACACGAAGAATATGAAAAAATACGCGAGACAAATTGCAACATCGAAAATATAATTATCCCTCGTGTCTTAAAATATTTTAAACACGTTTCAAGACATAAAAATACGTGTTTCAAACAGCAAAAATTTCAATTGAAAAACAACAACTTTTACTGTCCTCGTTATCAAGATTTTCTTGCATCTGAGAACGAGAGCTACTTACACTGAATTAAGGATTAACCAATTGATCTTTAATTCACCACCCATCGTGTGGAATCCATGGGAAACTACATATTTCTCTTATATTGGGAAATAAAGTCATTTTGCTCTTCTCTCTTTTCCTCTCAACTAATTTATCCAGCAAAAAATAATAAACGTTATGTCCATCAAGTTTTTTGCCATCCTATAATATAACCTTCCTCGTATATCTATAAAAAGACTAACGAAGCCTTGTAATGTTAGCTTTCGCTAATAGAGATAGAGGCAAAAAGTTCAGAATCAAACGTTATTAATGTTTTAGCTTAGAACTTGATGAATCAATATTTTCATATTCTACAAAAAGTAAACAGTTGTACGGATAAAAGATATAATAATTTTTCCTTTGTTTTTGCCTACAACTTTCCTGATTGTAAAAAAATGTTAAAGCGATACAGTTTATATGTATAAAAACTCGACAGTATTATACATAAAAACTCTGCATTCGATTTACAGTCTATATCTGAATAGTAGTAGCTTACTCAAACAGTAAGATTTAATACCTATGTTAAGTAAATAATATTAAGATTGCATGAATAACAATCACGTTTATATGTAGATATAACGAATCCTTGAACTAAAATTAGAAGTTATATACTTCTAAGAACATAGTTTGACTTGCAATAAATAAAATTTATATTCTTATTTCTTATCTTAACTTCGACATTCGCAGTACCTTATTGTTACAATATATTGTTACAATAATGATTCGCTTACAATTTCAAAACTATGTTATATGATCTTATTGTATAACTTACATTTATATCTAAAATGAAGTAATCTTAAACTGCATCGAACAATATATTATGCTAGTCACGCCTGATTCAGATTATTAGTAATAATTTACACTTAAAGAACATAAAAATCGAAGGCAGAAAATTATAAATATAATATTTGAAACACGATTTTGAAATACAATGAAATAATGCTCTTTCAAGCTCAATACAATGTGTAATAAATAAAAAAATTCAAAAACTCTTACACACACTCGCAGCATCATTACACTATAGTATACAATACTGTAGTTATGCTTGCATTCACGAGGTCCAGTACATATCATGTTTTGTGTTGAGATGCAATTAAGGGGGGGAGGGAGGAAAGCAGCGAAAGAAGAAGATAGAAAACACGGTAGAAAGATATGGAACTAACACGAGTCGGGTTCTCGACGCCCACCTGATCATACAGCACAGACTCGACAGAGAATCGTGCTGAAACTGAACGTGAGTCGACTATCGTTCCGTCGCGACAAAAGTAAAACTTACTCCACTATCTCTGGACGAGATGGCAAAATTATTGACAAGAAATTGCAACGAGAATTCCAGGTATTAATTATCAATTAATTAATCATTGTGATTGCTTCAAAAATAAGCTTCGTTCGCTTTCTCAAAAATTGCTTTTGATAAATTTGCGTCCGGTATGTATGTTTCAAGCATACTGAACGTAATTACTTACTATTACCAACATTTATCCTACACGCCTGCTTAAGTGTGCGTTGTCGACTGTTTCCGTTAACAATAAAGAGTTATATCCGGCTTATAAACGGAAACGACATATTCGTAATATTGATTTAGCGTGTTAATGACGTGCAATACAACGCGCAGTTCGCGCTGTGCTTGCTGCTTGGATATACTGGTAACCCTAATTTAAGGATTACTGAACTCTATTTTTATTTGCTTCGACACAAAAATTTTTTATCGACGTTTTAAATAAATATTTATGTATATTACGTATAATATATTACCCGATGCTATATAACTGTTTTATATTTAATAATTATATTATATAATTACTATTTTTATGTTACTCACCATATGCTCCACTGCTTTTTCCTCGAGCTCTGCTAACGTCCAATCTACATGAAAGCTCAAAGGTTGAAGGCGGGATTCCATTTCGCGGAGCCATTTCCTCAAACATTTTACTTCATGTTCAAAATCTATAATGTAAATTTTCATTAAAAAATTTTGGACCTACAATTTTTGGATTTCCACGTGACATTAGAAAGTTCTTATTTTCACAAGAATATTACCTGCCGATATATCCTGTTGATTAGATACAGGTCGCTCAACAGGTGCCATAATTTGTTCAACTAATTCCCATTTTGCATTTAAATGGTCAACACGCCACGCTACTTCATCTTTTAAAGCAGGGGCACGTGACACTAATTTTCCAGCCTGTTCATTAAACAACTTTCTTCTATATGCCCTACGTCGCAGCTCCTCCATGTGAGCCTTAAATTTATATTTTAAAATTATTTAATCTATCATAAAAATCTCTCATAAAAAATATAGTGCTGTTCTTAAAGCTTACATACCGCACGCAGGCTTTTATCCAATAAATTTTCCTCTTTGCAGTAAACCAATTCTTGCAGAACCCTCAGCCACGAATATAATTCTGAAAATTGACTACTAACTTCCTTAAAACTCCATGATTGTGTAGATACGTCAGTCTCATCCCACGTTAATTCACCATTAGCTTCCTATTAATGAGATATTAAAGCATAAATATAATATACATCATATGTACTTTATCTTATTACATTATAAATATGAAATACACACTCTACAACTATCTATCAAATTGGTGTCCATAATGTAATCATAGTTAGATCGTATTGCTGCCCAAAATTCATCTTTGCAATCCTCACGATTTGTCCATAAACGTTGATTGTGAAATTGTTTTGGATCTTTCCTATAAGATAAACAGTAATGAACATGTTACAAATAACGTAAACCAAAAAAAGACGTTAACAACAAAAAATATAAAAGATTATACAAACCTCTTTTTTGTGAGACTGTTGTATGGCCTTTCAATCGCTATTCCCGCTTGGCCATGCTTTTCTAAGCCATGGCCTAGCGGTTGAAGCGAAGATAAAGAAAAACTCATCTTCATGGTGTGGCAGTAGTCTATAATTTTAAAATAAAAAAAGCATTTATTAATATTTATTATGCATAAACCACAGGAATTAATAGATAATAACTATTAAGCATAAAATCCTAATTACACTACATTTATAAGCACTTTATTAAATAAAATGATAATTCTTTAACCTTAAAGACATAAGAACTGAAAGTATACAAAACAGAATAGCATTAACATAGATATTTATACTTTAGATATGACATAAAAACAAGTCAAAATCAAGAATACTAAATATATTTCAAATGTCAATAAAAATCAGTTGGAATTACATGTCCATTTTACACTATTCTAAATCGTGATAATACTGGGAAAAGTTTAATGAATGTAATATATATAAAGTATTTTTATATATCCTTTTTTATTTATGAAAATAGCTGTGCCTATTTATAACTAAATTTACAAAGAAACAAGAGAGTTAAGAATATAACCTCCAGACTTCTGTTCACAGGGATACTGTTCTCTATTTCAAAACTGTCAGACATCTTCCACATAATTTATCTACTACGTACTTACATTTCACATACACGAAAATATAAAAAATATCTACGTCACCGAATTTATTGTACTGTTCACTGGATTCTTAAATTACAAAAAAAATTCATTCTCAATGCGTTAGACGCAACACGACGTATATATGTAATCTTTTCTACCTGAATTATCTCGAACACATTAGTCAAATACACGTGCAGGTACACATTTGAAGGTGTAATATACACACTGTATACATATGCAATTCATACAGGTAAACCGTTCAAGTGTGTATATTTTATCAGAAATACAAGAGTCTCATTACGCTCCGGCTTAAGTTTTACAAGATAAGCACACAAGAGTACACAAAGTCGTTCAAACCGTCCATATACTCACTCATTCTTATCGTGAGCAGTCATGAAATAAAGTTAGCATTCTTTGAAATGGTTTCTGTTTAAATGTATTATTCAGCACCGTAAGGGAAAAAATGTTATTGAAGAAACCGGAGAACGTTGCAACGAGAACTCGAGTTGGAGGGGCTGTACTCCACTGCATACATTCAAGGCACAGCTTCTTGCCTTGCAAGTAGGTATGCAAACAATATATCAATGTAAAAAAAATATCGATACACCTGACCCGAGGCATCGGACAAATGGATTTCAAATAATGTTTATTTAATCTTTATTGTCTTATTTCATCATACCATCAGCTCAGTTTCGATGCATCGATCGTAATATCGTATCGATATTTCCAGCCATGGTTTTTACATTCTTTCCCAAGGGAAACGTTACTGAAAACTTTTAGTAATGTTGCATTCATGCTCACTCACTCATATTACTCGTCGCGACGATGAATGGACAGGCGATCCATTTGGGCGCACTGTTAATTACTTGTCGATAACATTTGCAAAATTTTTAACCCAACGAGACCGCCAGTTTTTTTTTAACAAAATACCGCCTTACACACCACTGTGCACACCGACATGCACCAACGTGCACTGTCGTACTGCGCATGCGTGTTCGCGATATGTGTAAAGAGCTCGACTCATGGCGGATTCTTAGTAAGATATCTATTCTTGTTGCCGGAATAAAGCGAGATGAACTGATGCGTAAGAAACTAAACTGGGATAGAATTAGGAGAGATATTCTCGTATTCGCAACAAGAAAGTTGAAATAGACACGATAAATTATTAGACAAAATACCATGCATTGCGTACGTGTCACATGTGTGCATGTGTATTTTTAATACCTACATATTTTCATCGAGTTTGTGTTGAACCATGACAAATGACACATTTAAATTATTCGAATATAAAGATTTTTTATATATAAACAAAGCGTAGAAAAAATGAAAAATGTAAAACAATATGTCGTTAACCTACAACAGTTGAACGACATCAAATAAAATAAAATACATTGCGAGAGCAATATTTTTATAACATTAATTTTCTTACTTCTTTCACTTTTGAAATCTCGATGTTTTTGTATTTAATACAGCATCTTTTCATTGTAAACAAATTATGTAACGTCACAAATTATGCATGAAATAAATGAAACGTTAAACAAAATCTTGGTATATTTGTTCATTAACACACGCTGACAATGCATGTAAACCACAAATTTCCGTGTTCTTATATTTCAACATATCACCTGTTCTTGGCACAGTCGTAATCTTTCTGTACAAACATATAAATTTATAACAACATACTTTCAATATAAATAACTTTGTAATTTTTATAGTTCTTTAATATCTCTAATATTTGAACATATTTGAAGCGATAGAGTACATAAATATCAAGTACTTTTTACTTCTAAATATTAAAACTAATTGGAGCTTTCAGCAACTTAAAACTAGATTTTTAAAAATTTTTTAAATAAATCTAACCTTGTGTAACATAAATAGACTACTCAATTCCAATTAAGTTGATGAAAATAATTAAACTACTGAGGAAAGTGTAAAAAGGGCAGGTAAATGCACGAAACAGTTGCAAATCAATTCGTTTATTTTGAATTGTACGTCATTGAAAAATCTCGACGAAAATCAGTTTAATATTCTTCGGCTCCCTCTCCCTCACCCTCTGCGGAATCCATACCAACCTCTTCGTAATCTTTCTCCAAAGCGGCAAGATCTTCACGCGCTTCAGAGAACTCGCCTTCCTCCATACCTTCGCCGACGTACCAGTGTACAAATGCTCTCTTGGCGTACATTAAGTCGAATTTATGGTCAAGGCGAGCCCAAGCTTCTGCGATAGCAGTAGTATTGGACAACATGCAGACAGCTCGTTGTACTTTAGCAAGATCTCCACCTGGTACAACGGTAGGTGGCTGATAGTTAATGCCGACTTTGAATCCAGTTGGACACCAATCGACAAATTGAATAGTACGTTTCGTCTTGATAGTTGCAATAGCTGCATTAACGTCTTTGGGTACAACATCACCTCTGTACAGCATGCAGCACGCCATATACTTGCCGTGTCGTGGATCGCATTTGACCATTTGGTTAGCCGGCTCGAAGCAAGCATTTGTGATTTCAGCTACGGAAAGTTGTTCGTGATACGCCTTCTCAGCAGAGATAACCGGGGCGTAAGTAACCAGTGGGAAATGAATTCTTGGATAAGGTACTAAGTTAGTCTGGAATTCCGTCAGATCGACGTTAAGAGCGCCATCGAAACGAAGCGAGGCAGTGATCGATGATACAATTTGACCAATCAATCGGTTGAGATTTGTGTACGTTGGTCTTTCGATGTCCAAATTTCGGCGACAAATATCGTAAATAGCCTCGTTGTCGACCATAAATGCACAATCGGAATGTTCTAAAGTGGTATGGGTGGTGAGAATTGAATTATAGGGCTCGACTACAGCAGTGGAAACTTGAGGGGCTGGGTAAATAGCAAATTCCAGCTTTGACTTCTTTCCATAATCCACGGACAAACGTTCCATCAACAATGACGTGAAACCAGAGCCAGTGCCGCCTCCGAAAGAATGGAAAATGAGAAAACCTTGGAGTCCAGTACATTGATCTGCGAGTTTACGAATACGGTCTAAAACAAGGTCGACAATTTCTTTGCCAATTGTGTAGTGACCACGAGCATAATTGTTTGCTGCATCTTCTTTGCCTGTGATCAGTTGTTCTGGATGGAAGAGCTGACGATAAGTGCCTGTACGAACCTCGTCTGCAACAAGAATTTACATTACAAAGAATATCAATAATTAATTCTCAAAATATGTAAATTGATAATATGCATATATAATAATTACATACCGACTACTGTGGGCTCTAAGTCGATGAAAACTGCTCTGGGAACATGTTTTCCTGCACCGGTTTCACTGAAGAAAGTATTGAAACTGTCATCACCTCCTCCAATGGTCTTGTCTGATGGCATCTGACCATCAGGCTGAATGCCATGTTCCAGACAATATAATTCCCAGCAGGCATTACCAATTTGGACTCCAGCCTGGCCAACGTGGATTGAGATACATTCACGCTGAAAAAATTCCAATAAATTTATAATGTAGTCTTGATTTATCAAATAATATTAATAATATATCATTAAAATTCTTTTTTCTACAAATATTTTTTTGTCAAATTATAGAACATATAATACTTAAGTTCAATAACATTTAAAATATTTCCTCTATAAACGATATTTGGTAGACATCATTTACGAAATATCGATCGCATCACTTAAAATGACGCGTACTTCTCCACTAGTTTCGATGGACGCGAAACAGCGAAATTCACAATTTTCACTTTTTTTGTATCTATGTACATACCATGACCAAATAATAATATTTTGCAAATTATGCTTTACGCGAGCAGAGTTATGATATCTCGGGAATAAATATTTCGACTATTTTAACTATTTTAACGATATCTAGATGCTAAATATGAGTCATAACGAAAAGGGCGGAGCCGGCCGGTGCAAGCGTCGTAACCAAGTCCTCTTCCCACGTATAATATCCATAACCATCGACGTAATCGATATTTCTCATATGTCTCTAACGTACAGAATGTCACAGACAAATGTGTGCTTACCATTTTGAAGTCTAGGGATTCGTTTTACGTTCTTGTAGAAAGTGGGTAGTCGATAATTAGAGCAAGTAATGGAGCTTCTGCTATCAACCACACACAACGCGTCTGAACACCAAACGATTAATGCGCGAGGGACGCTTACCACGGGATCTTATACCCCTGACTATCGACTCTTTTGGCGCACAATCATTGGTCGCTAGTGACATCACCCGTGTTTCTGATTGGCCAGCGAAAGACCGCAGCACGCCACAACGCCTTTACGCATGTTTTCTACGTCCAAGATATAGTACCCAGTCTCCTGTCATGCGACATTTATTTTATTGATTTTACAAATTTCGACGGGGCACAGCAAGGAAATTGGCACATAATGACCTGTTCATTGACTCGATAGCGATTGATTCCCGAGAAAATATTTATAATACTGGAAAAACTAATTTACTCAAGTATGAAACAAACGCATCGTAGAATAGAACACAGCCCAACCATCTTAACGATTATTTTTAAACGTCTCAGCAAACTTTATTAAGTTTGTTAAAATATTACTAAATTATACATATATTAAATTTATTTTTAAAAATGACAGTCTCGTGTTATAACTAATTATGATAGAAAATACTAGCAAATGCTAGGATACACGCCTTTTTTATTCATTTTATACATATGTACGATTGCACATACGATTATATATATATATGTATAATGTATCTTGGCCTCATTATGCTACACATTTGTATGTTGTTCTCATCAAGTGTAATAAATAGGAGGACAGTTAGAAAAGTTGAAACACGTCAGACTATATAATCAAGGTAATTCTAAGGCTAATTGCTATGTATTATAAGTAGAACATTTTTTTACATAAAGTTGTTATTGTAGAATTAAAAGATTAAATCTTGCAAACGTTTAATGCTTCACGCATGATTGCAGTTACAACTGGCAATTTTATCGAGCACCACTTTCTCTGAAAATGAAAATTTTTGGTCAAAGAGCAAATATTACACAGTTATGAATCGATTTTTCTCGATCATAGTGTGTCACGGAGAGATTGTCGTCAGGATTTCACGTGTTGGAGAGATGCACGAGAGAAAGTTGTAAAGCAGCACTTGCGTTACTCTTGCAACACAATATCGCAAATTATTATTATTTTTTCAATATTACTTAAAAAAGTATCCGAATGTAATCATAAATAATTTTTTTTAAAATTCGACCATTTATATATTTTGCTATATATTTAAATTATTATTATTTTTTCAATATTACTTAAAAAAGTATCCGAATGTCATAAATAATTTTTTTAAAATTCGACCATTGTTGTATATTTTGCTATATTTAAATTTGCACTGCCACGTGGCGAAGGATGCAACGTAGCAATGTAAAAAAGGACGCGACATTTATTCTTAGTTGCAAAACCACGGCGTTTGGACATGGGCGTTGAACTTGTCCATTGGTTAAGAATAGACACTGCGTCGGACAATTTCTATTTGGAAGTTGACTGCATGTGCAAATATTTTTAAAAATCACGTAAGTCAAATGGAAATATTCCTTACTGAAAAAATATTTTTTTTACCAATCGTTTGACCATTTTTTAAAATATAGATAGCTAACTAGACGTAACCATAAACTTACATTTTTTTTTTTTCTTTTTTTTAATCCATTATATAAACTCGGAGGAACAAAAAGAAATATTGATTATCCGTGCAATTACGTAAGTGGCCATATGGTTTAGGTACCATTTCTGAGGACGAATTGGTAATTTCCCTAAAAATCGGAATGTTATTGCGAAAAGAATTCTGAGAATAAGACAGTAATAATTGTGACATATTGATTATCACCGAGCTGTTCAATTCGTAGGTAGACGTTCTTTTATATGGCAGAGATGATGGCAAGGAAGGATGAGAAGTTGCCATGCGCTTGTGCCACTCGACCGTTCACTTTTTCTAAAATTGGTCACAGACGGCCGGATCTCGCGTAAAGAAAGCGGTAAAATCGCGACGATCGCCGCTGGAGAAGTTTTCAGGGTGGGGCATACAGTATTGCATCTGGAAATAACTCGTCTGTATGATGCGCACGCGAAACAATAATTGCGTTGAGGGAACTCCAGAATTAGTTTGTTCTTGATGTGTAACAATATGTAACTTCTTCTAGTTGAAATCTCTGAAAAACTGTTGGCTCAATAAATTTCCACTGGATTTTTATTAAATATTTTTTGTAAGATGTAAAACATCTCTGTTTTGTTGTTCGTGCATTATTCTTACATATGAAAATTGATATCCTCGATATTAACATAATCAATACCGGCACAACTCCACGATGATGTAATGCAATCAGATCGACCACGCGCTTATTGTCCTTGCATTTGTAGCGATCTTGTTCTCCAAATATAGTTAGCCAGTGATCCAAGGCTTTTCAGCTTACACTTTATTTCTATTCACGCGAATAACTTTCTGATCGAAAGTTTCTCAAGACCTTTTCA
>CAJDYZ010009493.1:59287-72039 GCA_903986555.1 Heterotrigona itama | reverse complement strand
TCACCGAATATGTAAATGATTAAAAGCAGTTTAAGAAATGGCAGATCTTTCATCATTTCCGCTGAAATCTACTTGATACGTCAGAAATAATTTGAAAATAAGATTCACGTTCTACCTCATATATGGAAATGACTCAGTGCTCGATCAGATTTTCATATAAACGGCAAGCGTTAATTGATTGTGTAATTAAAACATTTACATGAATTTGTAATTAGTTTCATTATCATAATTACGTGCGACCGCGCGTAGTTATCTGTAATCGAAATTCATCGACATAATAGCAGACACACGAAGCTTATGAAATATTTTCCTTAATTTAATTTATTTGCCCTAAGAATTTGATATTAAAGTGCCAAGAATCTTTCTCTATTTACGCTCACAATGCTGCAGCGTATGTTGAAATCGTTTTCTGCATAAACTCAAATGTCTGGAATTCACGAGGAAAAAAGAACTTAACTATCTCTTAAAAAATATTCCATTATATAATCGACGTTCTACATGTATTACCATTTTTGTAAAGCTATTTTTTTGGTAATAATTCCGACGAACTACTTATTTTTATATTTCGTTGATAAACTCGTTGATAAGCTTGAAATATTTTTATTAACCGTGTTAGATAAAGAAAAGACAAATGGCTTTCCTTAACCGCATACAAAATGCAAGTTCTGTAACTTTTCAGTACAAACGTTCGCTAGTTTATCAAGGATAAGGCAACTTGATTGTTATCGATAACCTTTATTTGATTGCAATATAGTCTCACAGGCTATTGCATTCTCTCTCAACCACGGTGTTATAAATATGTTCAGTTACGGATACAAATTATTCTAATGGTTTAGATACTATTTTAAAGCAGAAAAATCGAAATATTACGTGTTACAAAAAGGAATATTAAATGTTAAATATTTACGATGGAGAGAAGTATTATACAAATTACAATCATCGATAATTGCATATTTATTCATTTTGTACAAACGTTATTAGACTGTGGATTATTATACGCTTATAAGAAACTTAAAGATGCAAAAATGCAGAGAATACATGTAATACGCAGAGGGATATATAAATATCCGAAGTGCAATAAAATTATACTCTGTATAATAATTAATAGAGAAAATAATTTTCTATCTAGTTTCTCTTTTGTAAATTTCATTTATAAAAATATGAATTTGCATGAAACAGACATTATTAACTGTATTAGTCACTCCGTTGAATTTAAGTAGAGACGTTAAGATCTGACGTCTTCTGGATTTTCTGGTTTAGCAATCTCATCAGGCTTGTCTGTCTGGCTTTTCCTTTTACACATTGGTTCTCGGAACAATAAGACGTTATACTGTACGTAGGCAAACAATTACAGTAATGATACGATGATAAAACAATTTGCTTTGAAGTATTAAAAAAGAAAACGATGGTTGTAACTTTGTTCGAAGTTTATTGTATCTGAAAGAAAGTAATTCGATTGTACCGTAGGAGATGTAACTCAATTTCTACGGAGTCGATGTTTTTATTTTTGCTACAAAAAAAGGGTGGTAAACACAGATATTTTTAATGTAAATTATTATTCACTTGCCGCGCGAATATATTGATTTTTTTCCCTTAATGGCCATCGTTAATGAACTGTTTTATTAAATCGCTTCCTTTATAAATCGTATCTTTGTACGATTATTTGAAACAGAAACGTTGTTCGCGATTTAGTTTAAACAAAACCTGTTCCACATTTTTTATTTTACGTTAAACGTTGTAGAAAATATAATGAGATTGGAAGCAAGATATGAACTATTTATGGACGATAGATTTTACACTTTGCTACTTCATTTAATCGAAAATCCTCGATCTCGGTTCAGGTGCGACACCGTATAGGTTACATCTTTTTTTAAATCCTCCTTGCTTTAAAATAATTCTTTGTTGCACGTAGTTCTTGATACTTTTTCTATTTGTCAACATCTTGTCGTATTTTTGAATATTGAGCACGCCTTTGTTGGAAATCACAATAGAAGATTTCCTTTTGAAGGCTGTTCAATTTTCAATATTAAACATTGTAAAATATTACTGCTCGGTTCCAAGGTTTTCTATTTAAAGGTACGACAACGATTTTCCATCGAACATGTACTTAATTCGTTTTATATTGCGTTTGAAATCCAAATGTGAAACAAGTGACAATGATAGATCGCTGTCGGCATGATTGTAATATGTTTTTTATAGTGTCGGTGCGCAATGATATACTACGTCATAGGATCGTAGGTGAAGAAAAATTGTCGCAACAGTGCATCATAGGTGAAACAAGTTGTGGGTGTGTCTTGAATAAAATTTACCGATACACGCCTCTATGTCTCTTACACATGCATATCAAAGGGTCGAAAAAAGGAGATAAACCGGTCTTGAAAGACTATAATCTCTAACAACCATGCGCTATGTTCCCAATGAATCTTTAAAAAGGTTCTTCCTGCCACTATTGGCCGACATTATCTGTCGCAAATCCTTATAGTATAAAAAGATTTCATGAAACTTTATATAAAGAAAATTACGACCCGGATATGTGTATTAAAACTGAACTCACCGGCATTCCTTCTTCCAATCACGTGTGTAATCCAGTCGCACGGTTTTACGGTGCCAGATTATTGCGAAATTTATGAAGTACTTATAAATAGATGTAGACGTAAATAGATGATTAATGGTATTTGTCTTTTTTATTAATAGTATTTGTTTTACGCGGAGTAAGTTAAACAACGAGCATCGTAAAAGACTTTACGAACAACAATTTAAATAAGTGCTTGTCGCTTGTAATAAAGAAATTTGACTGCATTTTAATAGGATTCATTTCTAGAATTTCAGTCGTTCTTTTTTTGTTTGTTTTTTTTGTTTTTAACGACGTACGTATTTATTGCATTCTGCGATTATAGTGACAAAAGATAGAGATCGGCTGTGTATTTATCTTAATCGCGTGTAATTTCGAACGTCATTATATCGAAGAATAGTTCTGCGAACAGCACTTATCTCGAGAATATACATTTAAAGCAAGTGCCGATTGTTAACAGTACACCTTTCTTGATCCCGAGATATCGAATGTCGCGTCACGTTATGCAAAAATCTCCGTTAGATTATAACTATACGTTGCAACTTATCCGGTTTTCACATCTTCTTTCTCTCTTTCTCTCTCTCTCTATTTCGCAATTCGTCTCTATCATGTTTGTTTTTCTCTCCTCGTTCCCTTTTTTTTTTTTAAATTCATTTTTACAACTGGACTTTTTATCTATTGATACATCTCTGAACCGGTATATCAATTATTCGATTCCACGTTCAAGGCTGCAGTAACCTTGAGTCAGAGATCTCTCCGTAGAACTATCGCTAAGTTTTTCTTTTTAATATACATTAAAATATATTATGTTATATGAATTAATTTTTTTTTCTCATCTGCCTTCTTATATCGGTGTATTGAAGTTTTATAACAAAAAACCTTCTATGATTTCGAGCACTCAGACAGTGATTTGAACTATGTATGTAATTACGCAGGATGAATTATATCAACGTTTGTTTAACTATGCAAGAGAATGTGTAATTTACCCGGATCTTAAATGCGTAAATCTTTAATCTAACGTCCTTGCATCTGTAGACGAATACAAAAGTGAGTGGAAGAGGAGAAAAAATGATTAAAATGCCGGATGTAGAATGTAGTACATACGTGAATGTTCTTTGAAACGTAAAATTCCACATATATCACGTCCAAGCCATAAAAACTGAACAATATTTATTATGACATGATGATCAGATTTGTCGTTCGTGGTAACTGTAAAAATTAAAATAAGATGCTAAGTAATAAAGATAATTTAAATATTTGTAATTGACAATTTGGATATATAGACGTACGCACTGTGCCGCACAAATGGATTATACCTTTCGAAGTATTTAACGTCGAAATTAACAGATCAATCAAATTGTCATAATCTTTTTGTTTTTTTTTTTCTTTAAATATTCATCATGCGGTTATACCGTTGTGCTCTCTCAAAGATAATAGAAATACAAAATAGATAATATCCTAGGAATCAATTCGTGGAGTAATTTAAAACAATGATTTAAACTATTTTAAACAACGATATTCTTAGGAATGATCCATTTTTGGGAATAAAGCGAGTTTACTTATCATCTTTGTCCCTTCAGAAATATCGATTCCGTCAGTGTGCTGAATGATGTATGCTGAATGGAATAACTTTAGAGAGCTCCAATGTTTAACATTGTTGTTCATCAAGATCTACATTGGTATTCCCGAAACTGTATTCAAGAACATAGATATGTATATATATATGAATTTTAATCTGGCTACAAATGCAACGTTCATCGTTAGTGCGAGATGCGCGGGGAAACTCCCCATTATTACGCGCAGAATTAATAATGGATGCGCCAGGCTGCAAGGGAACAGAGTCGCAAATTAGGCGAGCTTCTTATCGTGAATGTACAGCCACGTGCATGTCGCTTTTATGATCCGCAATCATTCACGCATTATAATTTTTAATAAGCGAAGTTAACGTTGAACAGGAAATACATTTGCTTTTATTAAGTCATTTAACCTGATTAAAATGCAGAGATACCAAGATATACTGTTGACAGAAACTACATGTTTATTCATCGTTCAGACTATCGTGCCCTTCTATCGCACCAAGTATGCTTGGTGATTTACGCTGCGAAAATATGATCCGGCAAATATTTTTGCACGCTGTTTGGTTTGTCAAAACGTCGAAACGTAGAAAACGCGGGAAAAAGAAGCGGAAGGACACCTTGATAGAACCGCATCGTTGTTAGATACTGCAGCTGCATTTGCAGTTGTAGCTTGACTGCAGGCTGTTGAGAAGGGAAATCCAATACCATGGAATTGAATAACGTATCGACAGACGTCGTAGGGTGCGAAGCCACGTTCTGGAACAACTTCCTTCAGCAGAGACGACGATAGATCTGCCTGAAATCGATTCGGTTTTTGGCGCTGAATCCTTAATATAATTCTTCAATTTTCTTTCTTTTCGTTTTGTATCTCTTGTATCTGTTTGTGGCTGTCAGACAAAAATTTCTTTGACAAATATAAGCTCCACGATGAAATTACTGGCAGATCTGACCAAAATGCAAAGAGACGTGTGTTCGTGATATGAAGAAATTTTATCTGTTCGTGATGTGAATAAAAGTCATCTGCTATGATACGAATAGCATATGGATAGGTATATAGATGTCATATTTTTATGACAAACTCATGCAAAATTTTCAACTAAGAGTTTTCATCCGGGATAAGATAGATATAAGTGAATGATATAGGTCACCGGAAGTTCGGGTAAATTATCCAGCGTACAAACGAGCTTATGTTCCAGGACACGAACGAAGTTAGACCTTGGGCTAGTAACCCACATAATGTGCACTGAGGTAACACCACTGTCCTTCGGATATCGATAATGCTCGCACACACTTCCCCTAGTGTAGTTTATCCTTCAAATTTTGTCGCTCTATAGTTTATATTTTTGCAAGAATTCATATTTGTCTTACAATGCGTAACATTTCTTGCACGTCGTATTTGAAGACATTTTTTTATTAACACTTATGACATAGAAAAATTCGTTGCCACAGCATCAAACATAATCATTTGCAAGATATCGTTTATTCTAGAACGTATGCCAGAAAAAATGACACGAATTTCAGAGAAGTTTATGACAATTGCTTTGTCCGACAACCATAAATTGAACTGGAGTTCGGACGGGCTGAGAATCTTTGATCTTGATCTTGTCAAAAATCATCCTAGATAACCCAGTGGGATATCGAAATCTCTGACCTTAAGATGGAGATACGCGTCTTGAATTTTACCAGGGTCACGAAACTTCGAACTCCGTGACTTTGGGGTTGCAAGATTCGTTTCAGCTCTCGTCAGGGTCACGAAACCACGACATCCCTGACCTAAGGATCCCCAGGATTACAAAGCTCGTTCCTGATTATCCTGCACTCGTAGAACTCCAAGTATACTCTAAGATTTATTATAATGTTAAATTTGAGACATTAAGTCTTTAATATTTGATTTTACACTCTGCTTGCAACCTTGCTCCAGGATCACAAGAGTTGTATCCTTAGCTGAACCTTAGATTAACTTGGAATAACTTCGGATAACTAGAATTCTTTGGAGAATCCCTGAATTCATTCTACATCTACAGTGTAGGATTGCGGAGAGATGCTTTAAATAACCTTTAGATCCTTGAATAGATTAGTTTATATTTAAAAGACACGTCATGGATTACCTTTGAATCCTTGAATTCGCTCTGGACCAATCCATTATGTGATATTCTTTGGATTACCCTTACATCCTTAGACACTTTGGACTATCAATGAAATCTAGGATTGTCACAGTCTGGATTACTGTTGAAACCCTAAACTCACTTTACATCAGTCCAGACGATCTTGGGTCACATAGGTCAAGATCAATGCATAGATTCAAACATAATTGTCTGGCGCGATTTCGATTATATGGTCAACTATCCTGATTATATTAAATAACTTTAGGATATTTAGAGTTATTTTTTTAATAACAGTCAATGTTTTGTCCTTTCTGTTTCAGATTGAAAGTATAGCCACAATTGAAGCTGACAGTTTCGCCGTAAAATTATTTTTATGGTCTCAACATTTCTACTTTGTGGCGGAACGGATAAGGCTGATGGTGAGTTCTTTATTTTTTGAATATCGGATGATTGTTTACATTGACATGAAGATGGAAATATCCTAGTAGAAATTGACATTGCCTAATCATGCATTTTATCTATAAGACGTATATTGCTTTCTGATTAATTACGTGAAATTATTGGAATCGTTAATTTCTCACGTGCATGAAGTACATCAGGGAGCTGTGTTTACTTCTATTTATTTCTTTTTATTGTACATAGAAATTTTTTTCACGCTCCGTTAAATTGAACCTTCTAGTTATTTCTCGATCGAGTTCGAGGGTCTAGTGGAGCGTGTCACATCCAGCAGGCTGAATTCCATTAACACCGGTGCATTCAGTCTCGATTCCAGATTAAATAGAGTTTATTTTATAAGAAACCAGGCCACGTACATACTAACGTTTAATCCACGTGTAGATAGTAGGCAGATCAATCGTTTATTTACGTTTGGAACTAGTTCCCGTTATAACTAATGTAGCTAGTCAATGACATCGTAAAACTGTGGCGGAGAAATTATAGTTTTGCACGTGTCTCGTACTTTAGAAATTTTTCAAATATCTTCCTCGTCGATCGATCGATCGGTTTTTTAATATTAAAAATTATCGTCGTGTTTTAGACAGTATCGTACGGCAGCGTATGTGTTTGAAAATTTAATCGACATATTTCGTCATGTCGCGTCAAAATGCATACGTTGACAGCGTTATTTTTTTTTATCCATTTTTCTTTTTTTTTTTTTTTGATCGAAACGTTGCATACGTTGGTAGCGTTACTTCTTTATTCATTTTTGGTAGCTCACAAGTTGACGCGAAAGGCGATCGTTCAAAAATTGATGAAACCACGGTTTCTTGAACGGATAGACAGTAAATTCAATGTTCACGAACGTTGGGGCAAGGAAGTGTTCGATAATGGCAGCGGCGAAGACTGTCGAAAGAAATTGAAGAAGACGGCGAACGACTTCCCTCTGAATCGTTGAAAAATGATCGCATGTGTATTTTTATTGCTTGAGCGAAGGCCTTACCTCGAGAAATATCAATGTTTGCAATAGCTTTGTTGCTTCATTTTATCTGAGCAATAATTAATGACGAAAGGGGACGCTAAATGAGTTACACAAAAAATTTTAATTCGTCGCAGATGTCTGTTAACGAAATGCCGCTATAATCCCGTTATAATTGTCATTAAATTTAACGAAAGGGAATATTTGGGAATTTTGAATGCACCGAGAAAAGGCCATTAAAGTATCAGACTCATTTTCATTCGCCTTTCTTGGGTAACTTTGCTCCGTCACGCGGGCAACTGTTACACGGAAGCTTAAAGGAAAGTCGAGGAAGTTTCCGCGCAAATTGACTGGGAGCTATTAAAGCTACTGGTACACCACCGTAATTGAAATCGTTGAAATCAAAATTACTGATAAAGGCTGCGTTCGACGTCTCTAGTTAGCATCTCCTTTGTCCATTGTAGCGTGTACAGGACATAAATTATAGAAATCGGGCGACTGTTAATAATTATTAAACTTTCTTCTTTATTGTATCGGAGTTTCGATAAATTATCGAATAATTAACCCGGCGAAATGTAATTTCGCTAATGTAATATAATTTTGGGACGGCTGATAGAATCGAATAATCATGCGATATCGATGGGTTATTACGTAATTCATTTCAATAATGGACCGGATTAAGTCGATTGAACTTTGCATGACAAGTGACTGGAAAAGGCATCGTGGTCATTAAGCACAGTTGTTAGTCTTCTAGGAGTTAATCACCGTATATATATTCAAGCATCTGGCACTCTGGAGAGTTTGTCCTCGTGAAAATCTATCTTACTTGCTCATGATACTACAAACACGGTCCGCCGCGTTTATAAGTGAATTAAGCAAGAACTGAAATATAACTCGCGCCCGCCTACGTACGTATGTATATTTCTAAAATTAAGTCTTCCGATATACAATAAATTCAGCCATGTCGGAGTAGACTAAAAATATAACGCACAGCCATTGAGCCATATTTATAAAATTAAATTTAAAAAATGGATTGCTCGTTTCTATTTAAAATGTTAGAAGTCTATCATATATACAGAGTGATTCACGTAGCTTGCATGACTGAAATAATTTTTAAATTATACGTGTAATGGAAAATTGTTTGACACAAAAGTTGTATCAAACGCAGTTTTCATTTTTGAAATAAATGATTGTAAAATATCTTCTTAATCATTAGGTTTAGGACCAATTTAGCTTAATACTTTTTTACTTGGAATTTAATATTCTTTCGATTTATGACGAAAAAGATATATGGACCGATTAAAAAAAAAAAAATAAAGATAATCTTGGAAATTTCGAAACAAAAATTTAATGCGTCATACTTTGGCTCCTTTAAAACCATACAACTTTTATATTAAACAATTTTGCAAATTACCCTGTATAATTCGCTTGAAAAATGAACGATGCAATTCTTAAAGTATACTTAAACATTTCACGAATTTGTAAAATGTGTAATGGTTACAAGCTGACGTATATTTGCTAGAAATTTGAATAGAGAGGTGACTTCTTAATTTTCTTTCATTCGGCTAATAAAAGTCCTTCCGCATATATAAATCGTATTTTTGGATCATAATATAAAGGACGAAAAAGAATTTTTTTCAATAAATAACAGTACGATATTTATGTTTTTTTTTTATATTTTGCTGCAATAAAAATAGGATAAAAATGTTCAAAGTTAGAAGATTTAATATCTAAAAGTGGAGTCGTTCTATGTACCTTTCGTCCATTGATCTGACTCCTCCTGGCTTGTGTGTGGTTCTAACATAAGAGATATTTCAGATCGTGTAGTCTAACCCCAAAAACAAACGATCGTTCCTCAAGCTACAAAACGGATTTCACGATTTCAGGATAGATCCTGAAGCGTTTTCAATTTAACGAAAACAGTTACAACTCGATCGCACGTATTTGAAACAAAATAATCGTCAAAAATTAAAACTGCTGGCATTTTGATCTCCCCGCAAACTAACGTTTAAGAAAATAATCTAAATTGAACTGTGCATCGTGCAATTGTCTAAAATGGAAATTCACCGACGTTAAATAACTTCACTTGAAAACTGGTACAAAATTGATTTCATTTATTCGAAACGCGCGGAATATTCAAGCGACCGCTAAAATATTCAAATTAACGTCATGGGAAACATGAATGCCAGAAAATACGGCATACACGAGCGTGCTTATTATTATATGTATAATATATACCTCTGTATATCTTTCGTTGTGATTCATTTATGGTTGCCTTGCTTCAGACAGCTTCAGAGATTTTCAAGAGATTTAAAGTTTTTTGAATTTATTCGAGTGCTCCCTTCGCACCCGTCCTCATCCCTAGCTGCTCTCCTTCGGGGGGGAATGTCCCTTTATCTTTCTTCTTCGGAAAATCTTTCGCGATACTTCACAGGCTTTGCTCGCCAGAATGCTTTCTACGAATCGCCATGGACACTAGTATGCGACGCAGTCATCGTACGTTACCTGTATCCTCTCATGCACAGTTGTATCGCAATAAAAGTTCCGTGTACTATGCAAAAAGAAAAACAGAAAATTGTGCACGTTTGCTGGTTTAATTAACTAGTTAACTTTAAATTTGAATATTTCTTAGGAAGGGGGATTTATTTCATTTTTAATTGCAGATTAAACAATTAGGGTTTTAAGAGCATCGAAGTCGCAGACCTTCGCAGAGACTGTTTAATTCTCAGCATCTTATATCATTAACCTCATTTTTTTTTTTTTTTGTTTTTAGACGTAGGTTTAATTAATTGCCGTCAGTGCTTGGCCGGGACTGTAATGAAAAATTAAATTTCAACCATTTCCTTCTAGAGATCCTTTCCTATCATGGTGCGGCATGCTTGTACACCAATTAGATTCCCCAATGAAAATCATACAAACGAACGCTTAAATTGAACGAGCCTAAATTGAAAGATTACACAGTTACGAGGTTTCTCATTCGAATGTACCTTTTAATTATATGGAGATAGCGTCGGTACAAAAGCAAGATCGTAAGATTCCTTTCTTCGCCTTTTTTTTCATTTCCAAGATCACCTATTATCGCGAGAAACTCGCTGGCGTAAGCGTTACTTCCTTTATTGCCTGGCCACAGATTGAGTAGTACTACTGGCATCAAGTAGAGTCATCCGTCCACCATCGGACATCAACATTCTACTAGCTAAGTTACTGATTGTGAATTGTTTAATCTCGAATTTTCTCTTAAACGATAACTGATTAACTCGTAATTGTGCATCAAGTTTATGATTTTACGATAATCAGTACAATGCATATCCCAAATTCATGTTCCACGTGTGGTAGTCGGTAGTTGATACAGCTTCAATGATTTTCAATTAATATTATTATACTTATTAGCTCAGAGAATGTTCCGGAAGAAGATGTTTAAACTTTGTGAAGACCGTGATCTTCAAGGTTCTTCCGGGATATCTTGCTGATGCTAAAGTTCCGCCACACGGGTGTCAAAGTACAAACTTCCCTTTAATACATCAACCAACACATTTAACGTGTCTTCAAAACGGAAGCTCGTTCCTCTTGTCTACCAATACTTGTACAGTCTATTCTATCGTCAATAATCGTTAAAGTTTCGTTCTTCCACCGAAACTTTGTTGTCTTCGTCAAGTTCGTACAATCAGAATTATTTCGATCTGTCTCGGTTGCGACGTGGCAATTATAAGATATGCACGTGCAAACGCAATGTTTAGATAAACTTCTGAAGCCTATCTTCATAAACTTTGGAAGGAAGTTAACCAATTACGAGCTAAGATATATCAAACGCTGTTGCGTTTCTCGCCTCGATTAATTCATATAATAAATTATCGTACAGTCCTTGCTTTCGATTCACTGCCAGTGCTTCGAGAGTAATTATAATTTTTCGAAAGTTACAAGTATTAGTTCAGTTGCGCTAACAAACTTTTAATGTAATAAAAACGATTCTTCGAACGTGACAAGTCAGATTTGAGCTCGTGCTCAGGTTTTCTGCTTCCGTCGACTGTTTTAGAGTTTCGAGAGATTCGTTCAGTCTTATCTTATGCATCGGTCCCGTTTAACGAACGCAAACATCTTGGTGTAGATTCTTGACTCGTTCGTTAGCGAGAATGCCGACTGTCGGCCATTCTCGGCTTTGTAGAAGCCACTGACGAACGAGAGGATAGAGGAACGAATAAAAGATCGTATAATATGAAAGTGAAAGAGAAGAAGTCTTCATCCTTCACCTTTTCTCCTCCTGAAATCTTCCCAGAAGATCGTGCATTCTATCGCGGAGACGTTTCTTCCTTTTGGATAAGAATGTCTTCCTTTGAGCCGCGTTTTTCTGAAGAAAGTTCTCCCATTTTTCCACTGAACTCATTGTTGCTAGCTTGACTTTTCGCCTATAGGGAAAAATTAGGAACGTTTGAAAACTTTCTTATATAGGGAGAACGATAGAAAAAAAAAAAGAGAAAGAAAGAAAAAATGCGGAGTAGATTTTATCCGTAAAAACTACCTCGATGATGTATTTCAATAAAAGTGGAGGATACTGCGCTACTGGCTAGCCAGGGACTAGGTAATTAATAAGTCGAACGTGAAACTACTTTATAAGCACTTGAATGACTGGAAGCATATTCGTCGTTTATTCCAAACAAAGGAACGTAACCCCTTCATAAAGTCGGTGGGAGATGCTGGATTCTGCAGTAACGAGGCCATGAAAGAAAGATCAACAAAAATGCGATCAATAAAAGAGTTGGAGAACACATAACGGAATTTGAAAAGCAATTTTCGTTCTATATTACATCCGGAATATTATATCCTTAAGTGGGACGAATAAGAAATCACGATTATGCTAATAGCGCTGGTCATTAATTACCGATACACGCAAGGGTGAAGCTCATAACCGAGGAAAAATCGAGTAGAATAAAGCAAAATAGTTCGTTCGAGCTGCAATTGAGAGAAGTGGAGGAAGAAAGGAGAGTTCCATGGAGAGAGAAAAAAAAAAAAAGTGAAAAGCGACCAGGCGACAATAGATTTCTGAACGAATGGAGCCGATAGCCGGAGAAACAGAGGTTTCCTCTGCA
>CAJDYZ010009493.1:17271-30513 GCA_903986555.1 Heterotrigona itama | reverse complement strand
CAGCAACAACAACAACAGCAATATCGAATGGCGCAAGCCAAGTCATTGGAAGATCAGTCGTCTTCGAGAAGATCACAGTTCGTTCAACGTTACCTGGAGTCGTCGAGCTCGTCCTCGTCGTCGGTAGGTTTCAGAAGTCTGGACAGCTGCGTGACGAGGGCAACGATGCCGAGACTAGCCGAGAACACGGATTCTTCTGTAGAGGGATACGACGACGGTGACGACGAGGACGACAATCCCAGTTCCTCTTTGAATCTAAGCCTGGTCTCTTCCTCGATAATAGCGCTGAATTCGTCCACGGAGTCTATACGCGCCAACGGAGAAAGAATTTCGCCAAACAGACAGAGCCGTCATCATAGAAGTCAACAGGGATTAAGAAGATCGCCCGGGTCGTCGGAATCCGGCAAGTTGTCGTTCAATTCGCCCTCCTCCTCCTCGTCGTCGTCGAGCAGCGCGGAGAGACAAGGCAGATCTCCGATACCGAATGCTTTCAGGCGTAGCAACGCCTCTAGACAACATCAGAGCGCTAGGACGACGCAAGCGTCCCCAGATTCCCATCAGTCACGAGTACGAAGATCCAGGAGCCTTCAATTACCCGAGAAGAGGTCTCCCAGCGCCGCGGCACCGAGCAGGGAACACTCCAGGGAATCTAACGAGCCCCACAGAGTCGTCGTAAAAATTTCCAGCGATCGAGGCAACGAGAGGAAACGTCACGTTCTCCAAAATAGTACGTATATTCCTTCGTTACTTACGCCAGTTCTTTTTCTCTCTGAATGTCACACACAGTATCTTGCTTCTGTTACGGTTTCGTCGTTCAAACGTCTTGCAGGCATTAACTTTATTCGGACGCGAGAGTGCTCTCTCGTACGCTCGAATCCTCCATTACATTCTCGCCATTACATTCTCCGTCTGTTTATTACTGTGGCATACCATTCGTGCATGTTTCGTAGGAAAAGCGCAGTCAACCGAGAACGCGTTAAACGAGGAGCTTCTACGTGAGACCGAGGCAGTAACCGAGTTCCTTTACGGCACGAGGAGCCGTGCAATGGCTAGAAGTCTTCTCTCGTGTCGCTTCGAGCGTCGCGATGACAGCCAAGAGCAAAGACAAAGGAACAATCCCAACACCTACGACGTTTACTTCATCTCGTCTAAGCAGCAACAGTCCGCGAAATCAACAGGCACGTCTATGCAGCAACAGCCGCAACAGCAGCAGCCGCCGCCGCAGCAGCAGCAGCAGCAACAGCAGCAACAACAACAACAACAGCAACAACAGTCCAGACGACCAAAGACGCTTCAGAGAGGTGCAACGACCCCGAACGCGAATCCCTCGTCGTCGAACCACGACTTTTGCGTCAGTCCCGACACGAAGCTACGTTGCAACAGCAGCACATGCGACTTCTGGCCGCATTGCTCGCAAAGAGACACTTTGTACTCGCCTAACCAGGCACCAGTGTTTATGAAGATATCTCAGAGCTATCCGGCTCATCAAAGACTCCCCACGGACGCGAACAGAGGAAGCGCCAGCTCGTCCCCAGCGTCGTTGGAGCGAATGGACGACCGGGAGTTCCGTGATCGCGAGACTTCCCGAAAGAGTCGAGCTAGCCGCGATCAGAGCAACAGCAACGCGTCCAAGTATCAGGAAAGACAGCCGAAAAGCGTGTTGAAGCAGCCGAATCGATGGTCGCCGCTCGAAGGATCGAACGGGAACGGTTCGACCGTGGAGAAGAGGGAATATCACCGATACTATCAGAAGCCCGAATTCACCGGCAGTTTCGAGGGTTGTGAAAATAAAGATAGGAAAGTGTCGCCGGTCCAGGGGAAGAATATCGTGAACAGATCTCCGAGCGGTCAGGTCGCGTCCTCGTCGACTACATCGTCGTCTTCTAGCAGTGACATTTGGGTCACCACGTCCGATCGGACGGTGACGAAAAGTCCAAGGAACGCAAAAAGCTCCGGGGCGTCTACTCCTATGGAGGATGCGGTGATTGGTTCGTTGAAGACGCTGATGGAACCGCCGAAAGATGGAATGCTGTCTAGGCCTGGAAGCGCCCCGACTAGAGGAGAGGATTCTCTCACGGGGGACGTCTCCTTGGATCCTCATCAACGGTCTCTCTCCTTGCCAAAGTCCTTTCTCGCGCACAACGGGTAAGTTTTACTCAAGCTTTGACTAATTTAGATGGTTGTACAGAGATACGAAACGTATCCCCGACGCGACGAGAATCGTTCCTGTTGTTAAAACGGAAGGAAATAAACGAAAGCAACGACTTAATTTCCGGTTTACTCTACCGGATCTCTCGGTCGTTTAGAAGTTCAACTACACTTTTAATTGGCTTTCGTTTAAATTCTATCTGGTATCGCATTACGTGTGCTTTGAATGCATAAATCTGCCGACGGTTGTGTGCAAGTTTTAAGAATTATTCCATTTCACTTGTAATCTTGCTTCGTATACATTCCGCTGGTCGATCGATAAGGTACGTACTCGGCGACCATGCTGGAAAACAAAATTTAATGAAAAGAATTCCACTTGTCCCCGTGTATACGTACAAAGTAAATACAGTCCTTCTTTTTTTCCCCCTTTTTTTTTTTATCCAAGATTGCACGAGCATCTGCATACTGCCTCGCACAACTTTCACGATATGCAAAACATCTGCAATAATTCGTCTGAGCAGTTTGTTAGTATTAAAGTTAGTTAGCGTAATCAAATTTTCTAGAAGTTCAGTTACTTCGTTCCCAGTTACATTAACCATCGTCGTTGACGACGTAACTGTAGATCGTGACCTAAACTTACTAACGGTGCAATCGTATACACGTCACTTGCAGTAGATAGTCCGCTTCGATCATCCCCGATAGATAGTCTATTATCCAGGTAAACCCACCAGGTGTGTGTGTTGTCAATTTCTCTAATATTTCAATCAGTCCATCGAACGCACGTTTGCCATAAGAGCGATAAATGAACAGAATACGACGACTCGATCGTCAGGACGTTTCGCTTTACCTCGTCGTGCCGCATTATCCGGGACATCTATCGCGAAACACGTCGTAAAAATGTCATAAATTTTAACCAGAAATTCCTTTGTTTATCCGGTACACGTGTCCCACGATGAAATTGAAAATAACGATCGGGATTATAAAACGATTTAACCACGGAAGAATAGCCGCACCACGATATAACGATATTAGAATATCGATGCGATGTAACAACGTAGATATTGATGCGCTGATGCGTGCATGTATGTATGTACATCCGCATAACTATTTAACGATATAACAATGTCAGAGGACTGATGTAATTTAACGAGATTCAGGTCACATCCATGCCGCGTAATTACATTTACAATTTACAACGGCAATAAACTGAATCGCCGCGGACGCGCGTCTTTTTTCGGAAGGATTAAAAATGGCTGCTAAAAGTTTACGGCGCTACCATTCGTCGTTAAAAAAATACGTCGTGGCACTGAAACGACGTCGTCTCGGAGTACCATTCGGACGGTCGTATACCGACCTATCGAGCGATTTATAGATCGACAAAGACGTGACGTTTGTCACGTGTTTGCGAGTAAACGCTTGGCCGATTTACGGCGTACAGAAGGCACGGGAACACGACGACCGCGTACGTACGCGTCAAGTGTAACGCGACGTAATGTAAGGCACGTTCGTCGAACCGGTTGCGAAGCTCGCGTCGAATCGCCCACGCGTTAACCTACGCAGAGTCCGTGAGTGCATCCGAACTCGACGCACAAAGAGACGTTACAACGATGCTCGCGCGTGCTCGATTCGAGGCCGAGGAACGCCGAGAACTGATAACCAGCACCGTTCGAAATCAGATTCTATCTTGCCTGTAAAACTGAAAGCCGATGGTTAACGAAATGCTGTAAAATCGCGCGAAGCAACGCTCGATTTCTCAAAGCGTGCTCGAACGTTTGAAGTGGAGCACGGGCGTGTGTATCAAATTGATTAGAGAGCGATAATCAGCACGGCCGAGCAAGCGAAACGCTAGAGGGAACCGTCTATAACCGAAATAAACGAAGGCGAGGCGTATAGAGAATGAAAAGTCAATCTCTTCGGCTTTCGATTTGTTACGTGGAAAAATTCGTGATCGCGAAGTCAGCGAGTGTACAACGGAAGCTAGATATAACGTAGAGTGCAATGTAGTCGGATAAACGCAGAAGGACGCGGATTGAAGCGAATTTCGGAATAGCGTGGCCTCTGAATATGGTTCGCGTATTTCCCGAATTTAAAATGGGACATTACGGGCTCCCTCGCAGTTTTTCTCTGGCCAAACAGTTAATCCTATGAGAGGGAGAGCTTCCGTGAAGTTTCCTTTCTTGTACGTTCCCCGTATTCTCCTGTATATTCTTTCAAATCGTACAAGTTTCCGGGACGATCTCGCCCTCTTGTGTATTCACATATCTCGCGGTGGATGTCGTGGAGAAATGCTTCAGCAAACTTACAAAGGTTCGTGCCGCGGTATCTCGTGGAAAGGTATTGAGATACGAGAAATAAGAGGATAATTCCGTGAGTTATGGATGCGATCCGAGATCGATTTTATTTTAAAATATGTGTAATCTCGGTACGTTGATACGCTTTTACGTTTTACAAATCCCTTCGACGAATTTAAAGCCGCTTGTAAAAGAAAGAAAAGAAAGAATTTGACAAGTGTAATTTTTCAATGTACGCCTCTGCGTACTTTCTTTTTTTCTCTTTTTTTTTCTTTTTTTTTTTTTTAAATCTTTACGCCATTGAAATTTTAGATAACGATACTTTGTTACGTTTGTTTCGTACGATCGTCGCTCCGCTTTGTACCTCCACTTTTCACCGCCGCGTGAATAGACCGCATTTTTTCCCTTTATTGGATCATTCGCCTGTTTTGCGAAACGCGATCGCGAGTTCGTCCGTTTGTTCTTCTTTTTCGAACTCGCTGCTAAAAGACAACACTCACTAGCAATTAAAAAAAAGGAAAAAAAAAAGGAAAAGGAAACAGAAAGAAAAGAGAGAGCCGAATCACGTATCGACTTATCATGTCATTTAATTTTATATTTCGCGTATATTCGCGGTGGCTGCAAAAGCTTTGGAATTATTAATCTTTGGAAATGGCATCTCCTAAATATCAGACGGCGTTCCCTCTCATTCTCACTTGTGCTCGCTGCTTTCGAACGAGCACCCAAATACTAATGTTCTCCGCGGTATAAAAACTAATCCGCGGAATATATTTCTTTGAAGCTTTTGCGTATAATTCTTTGAGATACTTAATAGGATTCTAAAGGATCCTTTCTTTTTTTCTTTTTAATAGCAACTGTGTAAACGTTCAACTTGATATTAATACACCTCTAAGCTTCTTTCTTTACGTGGTTTTCGTAAAAATTTCCGATAGCAATTCACGTTCAAATGAACATTCTTTACCACTTGGTTTGATAGATAGAACACGATGAACGTGTCATCGGAAGAGCACTTGACGGATATCGCTATCGGAGAGTTTGACTTTAGATTTGATACGTAACATTAAACCAATTACGTACATATTCCCATGCAAATGATATTAATCTTCAAAGGATCGGAATTTACGCGACAGGTGGCTGTTTGATTCTCAAATCTATCGGAAATTCATAGAAACCTACGAAGCCTATGAATTTCGATTGTATGCAGGAATTACTATTCATTTGACAAGTTCTTGATCAAATTGACAAAGTAATTAGTCGTTTTGGCCATGATACGGCAATTAGCCGTTTCTTTTATAAATTACTTTGTTTATCAATTTTAATTATCGTTGATAAAGATTCTTCTTTATATACAAATGGAAACGATACAACTTCGTTATTTGGAACGCCTAATAATAATTATTTGATACATATCTCAGTGGTGCAAGAATCAAGTAGTCCAACTCAATCTAACGTCGCTGCCCAATTTCAATGAACCAATTTTTATCAGAAGATTTTACTGAAAGGTTTTTAAGAACACTCACATTCCTTTGAACGCAATCATGTACTTTTTACTACGTAACGTCGATACAATTCGTCATTTTCTCGAAAAAAAGCTATTAACCCATTTACGTCAAAGAAGCCATTAATATAAAACGTACTCTAATTCGAGCGTCTCAAAGTGAAACATTGTACGGCCAATAGCCGTACCAATACCAATTTCGATAAATATAATGCAAGTATCATGCGAAATCCAATTTTCTCCAAACACGTAACAACGAGGGTAATTACCCGCTACTGAAAGAGGCGATGTTCCTTTGAAATGAACGTGGCACGATTTCCCTCGAAATCGGTCGCATTGACGAGCGCGTAATCGGTTACGTGTCTGACAACCGGCGAACTGGTTTCACTGGCGCGCGAGGGACATGCGCTGGCAAGTGTCAAGTTTAAATGCACGCGCATCGATTGCACCATTGCTTTTCAACGTATACTTTCTCTCGCCGGTGATTCCTTCGCCGTAAGCGCTACCTGGAGGTTCTGTTACGATCGACCTGCGTCGGCTACTTTATTCTGAAACTAACAGATGGCCTCGCATCTCTCTCTCTCACCTGCCTCGAGCACTACCTGTGTTCCCTCGCCGACGTACGTCCTCCTCGTGTACGTTTTTCTTCGCCACACTTTTCCACCGGCATATGATCTGCAACAAATTAAATAACTGCGCGGTATCGATTCGAGCGCAAATGAATCCGGTCGACCGGTTCTGCCGTCGTTTCGTGATTTTCGATAGAGTTTCATATTCGTACGAGATACGACTGATACGAATTGTTATTCGACGTGCAACAATAGATATTTCGCCGCCGTAAACAGATAGCAATCGTTGCTCCTTATATTGAAATAAAGTCGATTAAGGGATACGGACGTCAAACGATTCGATCGAACTGCTCGTATTACGTACTTGCGAATAAAGAGCCGGGTGTCGGGTAGTGAAAACGTGCAGTGCGAGAGTGAAAATCGAGTCGATACGATGCGTCGCGTAAACGTGACCGGCAGTTGCGACCAGCTGGCTTCTTGTCCCTGGTAAATTAGATGAAACGAACCCCTGAGATCCTCCAGCGATGGCGCGCATTAATTACAAACTCTGTGATTACGTTAGTTGAACTTGAAATAAGAGAAATTTTCAATGAACGAGCTCAACCGGCTGGATTACCATTTATGTTAATTATTCTCGACTATTCCGCGAATTTTCGCAGCTCAAATAAAACTGCGAGCCGCCGTCGATTGTACACTCGATGATCGTCATGTATACTTACACATTTGAATGATAAATCACAATTGCCGTGCGATAGATCATCGATCGATATCGCGGGCTTTACGTTAGCTACCTGCAAATTACTCTTCAATCCTCATTGGCCGGAAATTTGATTAAGTTTGCTAGTTATTCTTCTGACAGCTTCTGACAGCTTGAAAAGGTCCGCTGTACGCATCGTGGCTTCAATTACCGATAATTTAACAAAATATTACGGAACGTAATTATCGGAATCGCGCGAGAAATATGCAAGCTCGATCGAGATTTTGACGTATTATCCGAAGCAATTGAACAATTTACGAGAATGCTAATCGATTGCTATCACGTTTAAATCTCAGTTCGCCAATCGTTCACGAACTTCAACGAGCATCCATTATCGTAATTATCGAAAGTTACAGAGAAGAGTATTTATCGTGGAAGGGACGAAGCCAACATCGAGTAATTTCGAGCTGTCTCCAATTCTCACGGTTGATATCAATTGTCCGACATGTTTAATCGAACACGCTTAACACCGAATAAATCGAGTCAACAACAAATAGAGAGATTGCTCTTCGTTACACTGAAAATGAGACACCGCGTATTTATCAACGTTACTTTACGTTGCGTTGTAAATCTGAAAGGCGCATTGTAAATCATCGCGCGACCGTATCAGTAGAAAACACTCTTCGGTCAGACGCGGGAGGAATCGTTCGGCCGATAACAAAATTAGTCCGTATCCCGCTTGGAAGTTTGTCCGAACGGAATTATTCGCGCAACAGTGTTTTATCTTTGAGTGGAACGTTGCACCTGCAACTTACACCCGGTTCGGCTCGAATGATACGAAGTAGGCGATGAAATTACACGCGTTTGCTGCTGACAATGCAGAAGGTCGACTAACGTTACGAGAGAGACAGTCGTTGGCTGAATTCGCGTTTCGATTCCCTTTCGAAACGACGCCGATATCCGAGCTCGCAACGTCACGCGTCGTGACGTTTTAATAAAAGAAAAACCGTTGTTCCGCAAGTCCGAAGAAGTTCCAGGTTAAATTTTCAAAAAAAAAAAAAAAAAAAAAATCAAGCGAATCGTTTCTGTCTCTTTGTCGAGACGCGACGTTTACTATCGTTGCTATTTAACGAGTGAAGTTTTTACCAATTTCCGAAACGACCGGTTATCCTGTGGCCGGTTATCGTCCTTCTGCCGGTAATTATTGGGCATACTTTGTGTTAGCGATTTTAATCACTTTTCAGTTTAAACTTCGCCTTTTATAACGTAAATCTGCCTAATGAATATTTTCGCATTTGGTAGCAAATTAGCGAGTCTAAAATATAGAAAATGCAATGTTTCAAATTTAATAAAGTACCAAGGAACAACGGAATAAATAAATTCACCGTAGCTGGTGTTCGAAATCACTGGGAAATAGGCTATTTTCTGATCGATCCAATAAATTAAACGTTTCTCTATGCATATATTAGATTATCGTTGACGTCATTAATCATACAGTTATGAACTTTCCTGACCTGATGTTGTTGTTTGCTGAAACGATTATGTTGTTCGATGTTGATCGATAAGAAATACAACGCTTCCGTTCCTCGTTACTTTGGGACACAGTCAGTATGATTTCGCTTTCTCAATAACTCGCTGTCGAATTCGAAAGTTAATTAACTGTCTCTTTGAGAGTGAGTTGACTTTGAATCCCTGACACGTGTTGTGCGTATTTATATATACACGGCATGGACAATTGAAAAATTATGTAATTACTACTCGCGAATTATGCATCGATCGCTTATTAAAGTATTTAATTGAAGATAAAGATTAATTTTTAATTACAATTAATTGCGCTGGGAAGAAAAAGCTTTTAGAGATCTCGTATCTTGTCTTTTATTGTTTCAACGTGTTATTTCTCTGGACACGTGAGATTGTTTTATACAGTGATTTTAGAATTCTGGATTTCATTCCAGAAATGATGTTGTTAGGTGATCGTTTGGAAAGTCCGTTTTTTTAGTGTCTTAAAACATTAGTGTATCTGTTTCGTTTTGGAACAATGCACGAGAATGTTCGTCTCCGTACGATTTCTAGTTCTGAATTTATTGAGTCAGTTGTTTATTTGAAACAAGTAATTTTGTATATTCGTTGGTAATTACTTTGCTCGCGATTAACGTTAAATAAAATACGATTAAAATTGATCGATAAGGTGATATAGGGAGATTATACATTATAAAACGGCCATCAACGCTTCGCCTTTCTTATGCATGGCCTTTCTTATCGAATTAAGCGCCACAACTGGGAAAAGAAATAGAGCTACAATTGGATGTAATTAACGATCCCCCGCAGGAGATCTTCATCTCAAGAACAACAGACAGACCACGGTTGACTAACTTTTAACTCAGACGTTGCTCCGTTCTGTTCTGCTGATTTATTCATTTCTGCGCGGGCGTTGTCCGCGTGAAACTTCGGCAGAATTAGCTATTCCATATGTTGCTGCCAGAAACTTCCATCTCCAGTTGGTGAAATTCGGCCACGTATATTATTAACGATAACGCTCGCGAGCATTGTCCAACGTAAATCTTTCTCGTATCGCTGGATCGATCGAATGTTATTTGTTTAAAGCTGTGCTTTCCACGCTCCACAATTCAAACTGTGAATTTTTTGCATTTCCATAAATGAAAATTTAACTTTTGCACCATCTTAATGCACCATCAACTGCTCCCTAATTAATTAGCCTTTTTGAATTATAGAACCACTGGTTTAGAATAACTAAAGGCACTTGACACTAAACTTATTTATTTATCATTCAATATTTAAAATCGTTTAAAGTACAAAGTATTCGAAAAAAGTTAACTCTCTCGTCAGCTAGAAGATCTTCGGTTCTTGCCAAATTTGTCCTCGTCAAAAGTTTCGGGCTTTATTTTTCACACGACGTTGCAGGCGAATAATTTTCATTCACCAGCGGAAAGTTGACAGGGCGAAATTTACGCGTACGTCTTGGTCCAGCACCAAGAGCCGTGTCGTTACGTGCATTGCGATAGGGACGCGTGTAAAGCTATTTGCATGACCATGTTGCAGCTCTTGTCTTGACGACGCTTTTTATTTCGCCTTGGCCATGCCCATTTTTCACGGCGTTATGAGGCTTTAAAGTTTCGAGATCCGCGGATAAAATGTTGATGGCGCAGTTGTTGCGCGTGTCACATTCGCGCGGTTTAGCGTTACAGCGAGAAATATGCGAATCCGGGATATGCAGGGCGCAACGGAGTCGAAAATCGTGGACGTACGTATATTCAACATCGACCGTTGAAATATGTAAAATGCGAAACGTGAGACGCGGACACTTTGCCCCGGGCGTTTAAACTTGGAAGACCAATTAATTCTGTTTAATCCCGACGTCGTCTCTATGGGTCCCATAAATACGTCGTACAATAGTCCTACGTCAGTGTGTGTCACATAATGAGCTGGATTAATAATGGGCATTCCTGGGCATGCTGGTAAAATATGCGCGCGTCTCGTTGAATCCGCTACGCCAAGAAAGTAATACACTTACAAGCCTCTGTGGAACTGTTTGCATCAACCTTTCAACAATCGACGGATTATTCACGCGTCATACTGTTTATTTGTGACGCTCAAGGTACACTGCGGTTACTTCTCAATTCAAGTGTAGCTGAACTGATTCAATGGAAAAGAAAATGTAATATTACCTCGGTCGAGAGGTTAGTCGAAAAGTAATCTAGATCGTTAAGACCATTTGGAGTCGAACAATACTGCTACGAACTCGACAAATGCTTAATATGAAACGTTAAACAATCGTTCGTACAATCGTCCGCGTAATTCAGCATTTGATCGTCAAAGATGTCATCGTTGAACGTACGTTATGACTGAGCTAATAGGACCTTTAAAAAGCTCACCCACCGTAACGTCGGCTCGTTGTTTTTATGGCGAGCTAATTGCTCGTGGCGATGCCATCCGATGGACAGGCTCGATCAATATCAAAGTCAGAGCGTTGTCGCGCAATATTTGTCTCAAAGCGTTATCCGTGTACAGAGTTGCGAGAGTTGGTGTTGGTGTGTCACTTCGCATGCGTGTACGCCAGTGTGTACGCTTGCATGTAATGCACCAGCGACGGATACTGGTCTGATTGTGAACATAAATTACGAGGTATTAGACGAATAGAGCACACTCGGCCGTAATATTCGGATCAGTCGCGTGGAACACGGCGTCGAAGACGGGAAACGGACCAGATTCTCTCTCGTATATTCTCTCTCTTTCTCCCTCTGTTTTTCACTGGCGTGCACACACTCCTCGCTGCCTCCGCGGGAATTTCACGAGAGTTTCCGGATAACGTCGAGCGGCGCCGCAGCGTGTAACGTTTGACAAGTTCCGAACAGACGCGGCTGAGCGCGTAAAATTTATACGCCGCGGTCATAAAGTAAATTACACGCACGGTAATTAGAATTCTACGGAGACAGGGGATCGAAATTTTGAACCCGGGAACCGGTTTCGAGTAATTAAGCGGAAAGCTGGCACACGGATTTATTTTAACACTCGTTCGACGCGCGTAGTTCACCGTAGCGAATCGCGTTACATAAGAAATTTAGACGGGCGAAAGAGGGTGAAAGAGAAGAACAGAGGGAGAAACATGCGTTGCAGTTGAAGACAAACGAGTCCTGTTCGTCGTAAACGGATCGGTCGGTGCTTCGTGAATCAATGAGCCTCGAGTCGGAACGTTTTGCGGATTAGTTCGAGCGGAGTCAAGTACAAAGAGGATCAGTGAATACGATTTGGGGGGGAATTCACCGGTTCGCTCGAACGCCTTTATCGTTTGTGGCCGAGTTCGTGAATCGTATCTTCAGTTGCGGAGAAACGTCTGTCGATTATAGAAAAATCGCGAACCGTTCAGCTTCGAAATCTTTGAAACTTGAGCTCGTTACACGATTCGAAGTATACGTCAGAATCTATTTTTTTCTTCTTTTTTTTTTTTTTTTTTAATCATTAAAGACAAAGCTTTTTCTTCATAATTGAAGGCAGAGCAAAAAGAGGAAATGCTCGACGAAAAATCGAGCAAGTAATTGATTCAAGCGTCAAATAATGAATCTCTGCGAGGCACGGTATGTCGGGCCGACGTAATTGTCGTTAACGTGATATATACGAGTCGAAACAGGGATCAGTTTGAAGCGATCTTGAATGCAAATTGCAAGTCGTGATGCATTCGGTAGTGTCTACACACGCATACCTGGCGCAGACGTCTGATATTAACGACCGAATATAATGATCATTACGCGCCTTTGTTCTAACCAGTTTCGAACGCTAAGACCTGGCTCTAGCGATACACAGAATATTACGATAGACCGACGAAAGTATTCGTCGATCTAGTCTCCGCTTCGACAAGACCCGTCGTGATTTTAACATCAGCGTAGCTTGATTGATACCTTCGTGATTAATCGTCGATCGGTAACTCGAGTTCAATAAATTGGATCGATTACCGCGACGAATTGCTTGAAAATTTTCCTTTCCAAACACACGTGTGCGATATTTTGATGCGATATCAGTGACGCGTATGCAGGATAGATCGGTCTCAGAATCGAGTCTCTCGCTATTTGAACGAGTTTATCCCAGATGAAACGACGATTAGACAGCGACGTGTTGGAAATAGGTCTGGAACGAGAAGTTGTTTGAACAATTTGAACATAGCGCGCGATAAGGAACGTCTGTGCAGTAGTAGCGAGCATTGCGAACCGTGATTCATAAGCTTGTCAGAATTCATTGAACACGAGCGTGATTAATCGGCGAGAATCGCGATAAAAGTCGTTCAGATTATTGCTAATCGAACGCACGTACCACGCAATTGTTGTCGAGAATTCTGCGATTCCCTCGTCGAAACTGTTAGGCTTCAGACTTCTGTCTGATGCGATTAAAAGATTTTCTGTGATCTATCCATTTGTCGAGAACTTGTCGAGGGTAGAAATTACATATTGTGAAAATTATATTCGTACTTCGTGGTTTCTTGCGTTACAACATTCTTAAGTTGAAAAATCACACCGAAAAGTTCCGTAA
>CAJDYZ010009491.1:110222-124228 GCA_903986555.1 Heterotrigona itama | reverse complement strand
GAGAGAGAGAGAGAAAGATAGAATATTTTTTCTAAAATATTAGATTCTGTTGAATAAATTCCGATTGCGCGAGATGTTACAAAACGCCAAATGCAAGCGCCATTTTGAAATGTTACCTCTCTGAAAAAATGGAAGTTAGAAACTTTTATGAATTTGAATCGTATTATCTTAGAAAAGGATGCGTTGTCGAATATTGAGATACTATCAGAAAATAAAGGAGAGAGAGAGAAAGATGTAGAATATTTTTTCTAAAATATTATGTTCTTATCGATAATCTGCTGAATAAATTCGATGTACGACAATTCCAAATGTACGCGCCATTTTGAAATATTACTTGGGAAAAATTGGAGGTTAGAAACATTTGTGCATCCTTGGTATTTAAATGTATCGTATTATTTTTGAAAAGAATGTGTTGTCAAATATTGAGATATTACCAGAAAATAAAAGATAAAAATTGTTGTACATTGTAGAATATTTTTTTCAAAGATATTAGATTCTTATCGATAATCTGTTGAATAAATCCGATTGAGCGAGACGTTACAAAGCGCCAAATATACGCGCCATTTTGAAATATTACCTCGGAAAAAGTAGAGGTTAGAAAGGTTTTATGCATCGTCGGTATTCGAATCGTGTTATTTTGGAAAAAGAAACGTTGTCGGATATTGAGATCGAGCTACCAGAAAATAGAGGATAGAAACCTTCATATCGTATTTTATTTTAAAGAAATGATATATTGCAGAATATTTTAGAATATCGAAAATAATAGTCTTATTGCATTGAATAGCCATTTTTCTCCGTTTCTTTCTCTATCGATGGAGCTGTGCGATTCAGTTTGTTTGTACGCAAAAAGACGAATCCTATCGGAGCAAGGCAATTCGTAATTATTTGAAAGTCAAATTCCTAAGCAGACGACTAGAATATCTCCTACCGAGCTGTGTCAACATTCAAGGACGAATATTTGAATTTCTGCTTGAGTTTCTATTCGGAAATCGTTGGCGAGTCATTTGTTCAAATGTGCAAATATATGTTTCTCTTCTTAAAAAAAAAGAAAAAAAGAAGAATGGAAGAAAAAATAACGAGTAATAACATACGAAAGTTTCATTGAATTTTGATACGGAAACATCTGTCCTTTAATAAAAAGAAAAAGTAACTATCAAGCCAGAGAACGAGATTGAAACGACACGCTCGGTATAGAGGCTGTCAAACTCAGACAAGAGCTTCGTCTTGACCAAAAGCCCCATTCGCCTCACCGTAAAAGCCCCGTTTGATTCTTTACTATATATTTTTCTACACAGGTCTATCTTTTGTACGTACAGAAAAATAGCGTTAGGAGATCTTGCGTGGGTCCGCCGCTCTTCTCTCCACTACTTTTCTTTCTTTTCTTTCCCTTTTTTTCTCTTTTCTTTTTTTTTTTTTTTTTTTTTTTTTGTTGTAAAAGAACCTTCTCTCGCAGAAACGATCCTACGCGAAGCCACCTCTTTCATAGAGAAACCTCCCCTCATAGAGATGATTCTTCATGGTTCCATTCGTTTTATAGAGAGAGCTGCCCTCATAGAAGCGATCCAGAGAGTCTGCTTCTCTTTTTTCTTTCTCTTCTTCTCTCTTTTTATAGAGAACGGCTTTTGTATCGTAGGAACGACGAGACGAGATTCATCTTTCCCATCAGGTAAGAATATTCTCTTAAACGCATCAAGCCAACGATTCGGCCGCGATTTTAATAAAAATACGCAACGTCGCTTTGCTACGCGTTTTCAATATTACCAATTTCCATTCCCTTCCCTTTCACACGAGTCATCAACTCCGTGTGTCGTCTAATAAATATTATACTATACAGGAACTTGAGGATGGATTGCTTGTATGTCGAGAGCGTTGTAACTTGTGGACACGTGTCGGATATTAATTCGTGATAATATTCTCTGATCGTATCACGGTCGATCTTAATAAGTTTTTGACGTTTCATGGCGTAATCACGGAATGTGTGTTTTGTTTTAACAAGAAGATTAAAAGAGGAAAGGAATATAAAGTAGTTAGTAAAAGAGACGAATAACGATGGAGCTAATAATCGCGCAAAAGACAGGACTGTTTGATTGAAAAACAGCCGAGTCAACGAGCTGAAATTAAAGTTGAGTTCTCGGAATTAGACGTCTGATTTATTTGATAATATTGACAGAACTCTGAGTGAGAGATTTATGTCTCTCGTAGGTAGTAGCAGTTCGTCATTCATATTTCCAAAAATAAGTACATATGGGACGAGATATATATATATATATATTTTTTTTTTAACATTCACGGACCGAAATTTAATATTTAATGAAATCCGACTTTACGTTGCATCGTTAATTTAAACATTAAAAATGCTTCTCTGCAGAATTCCGACTTATACTTTACCCTTTGTCCGGCCACCAGGGATTTAAACTATAACTAGCTCCGTTAAATGTACAATAAGCTACTTCTATAAATATTTTGAACGTAACTTCCCAACTTCCTTCCTCTCTTTAATCTCTTAGAAATGGCTCCTCTCCGTAGCTTTTACAAATCTTCCGCGTAAATCAACGTGAATTTCAATGCCATATTCAATCTTCGCTTCAGCTTGTCCTACATTTGAGAGCAATGCTTGCACATCAAAATAATCAACGAAAAGGACCTAACGTTCCAAAATCGTTCATAAGTTCGTTCCGTCAATTTGAAATGGATGGCGATACGATTCGAAATTTAGTAGATGAAGGAAAGAGACTGTCGATTCAAGAAATGTCGGAAGTTCTAAATATTCCGTGCCATCAACTGTGCACGGACATTTAAAGAAAATAGGAATGGTGTCGAAACTGAAAGCATAGGTGCTACACCAACTCGTCGAACGAAATCCTGTGGACCATGTGACAACGTGTGTATCTTTGCTTGCTCGCAATGCATTTTGATAACCGAAGATGAGAAGTGGATTTTGTGTAACAATTCCCAAAGGAAACAAAGTTGGACCAGAAGAGAAGAACAAGCTCAACGGTGTGTCAAACCAAGCTTACACCCTTGCAAAGTTTTACTTTCTGTTTGGTGAGATTATACCAAAGGATTTTGTTTTTCTAATTGCTACCAAGTAATCGAGCAATAAATTCAGACCGACACTGTGCGTAGCTGGATAAACTAAGAGAAGCAACAGCAACGAAACATCCCAGACTTACAAATCGAGGAAACGTGATTTTCCATCGCGATAATCGTGCAAGACTACATATGCAAAAAAAAAAAATTACGTGAATTTTACGAGGAAATTTTATCGCATTCACTATATTCTCCAGACATTTCCCCCCCTCAGATTATCACCTATTTCGATCGTTGCAACACTTTTTTAGCTGGCAAAGGATATGACAACATTCACGGTATAAAAAGTAATTCGAAAAATATTTCAATGAAAAGCCAAAGAAAATTTTATAGCTAGATGTCTTTGCTAAAAGAGATGGGAAGAAGTTGTGAAACCTGATTTTCATATAGCAGGTATACAAGTATATTTCAAATTTTACCACAAAAATAAGTATTATAAAAAGCAGGACGAACTTTTCGAATGACCTAATATTAAACTCTCCACGTTTTTAATCATCTGTGACGTCGACTTACGTGGACGTGCAAGAGGTATACACGTCTAAAGCAAAGAGAAGTCAGTAAGAAAAAAAGTGAAAGTCCTCCAGCGAGGAGAGGAGGCATTTCTTTCGAACGAAACACCCGCGTTTGATACGGAATTACGGAGAACGCTTCCGCATGAACAACCACGAAATGACCGAAACGTGGCACGGATTCGCAGAGACGAGAACACCATCCGCCAGTGACATAAAACCGACATAAAAACCGTGGAAGGTGTGTCGTGAATGTCAGACTCGATAATTGCCTACAGTCGTCTGTCACGGTATAATTGTCACGTGGCCAATTTGTTTCGAGCATTAACGATAGAACTAGCGACTATTATGTACTGTGAGTGTCTATTGCCACCAGAATAATAAAAATCGCTAAAATTATAGAAGGAAAAAAAAAACAGAAATACGCAATAGGTTTTTCTTTTTTTTGTTGCGCAACATGTCTGTGCGAGATCGAGAGACTCGTAAGAAATTAACAGCTTTTGACAGTGATAGACTTTTGTGCTTTGTATCATTACGTAATAATAATAGTTCCAAGTCGCTAGTGACCCATACAAATAATGAAAAAAAAAAAAAAATAAAGTAAAATAAAATGAAATAAAAGAAATTTCAGAAGTCAAAATGGCGACTTGTCGTAGATATTTCATAGATATACGACGAATCTTTAGAGACTTTTAGAGAATGATTTCTTCAACGAAACTACATGAATGAAAAAAAATTTGTATCGTAATTTCTCTGATGCTAGTTTTATACTTTAATCGCCGATTAAAGTTCTAGTCTAAATCTAATGTCATTTGAATGTACATTCGAACGTCAAACTAATTAGTACATTTAGAAACATCCGGAGTAACGAATTCGATAAAGTACGAGATAGATGAAAAAGCAAAAGGGAAAACAAATAGAGAGAAATAAAAGAAGAAAACGGAGGAAATAGATAGAAAAAAAGAAAAGTAGAAAAAGATAGATAGGAAAAGGAAATGGAAACGAAACACCAGAGAAACAGAGAAAGGAACCGATAGCTCGTATTTCCGCAGAGAACGATTCTTATTTTTCGCGTTTCATTGGAATTCGTCGGATGGTCCACGACCCATGGACGAACGGAAGCTCGCCCGGTTTCGAATATATTCCGCCCGCGTTCGGTTCCCGCATTTTCGTGCGCGAAGGACACATAATGATCGTACGTAAGCCACGAGCCCGGCCTTGCGAATATCGTTTATAATGCGAGGCCGCGCGGTTCGCTCGTTATCTACTTGCAAAAGCGCCAGATGTTCGACTCGTGACAAAGAGTTTATTGTTCCTTCGCGCGTGTCATATTGACTTGGATGTGTATACACTCACGCGTGTGCTTTGCATCAGTCGCTGTCGCGGAGATTCGTGTCACAATCGTGAAGCGAGAAGTTTCTCTCGTATCGAGATCTTGCATTTTTTACAGAAATCTTGCGAAAAGTTTTTCTTTTTTTTTTTTCCTTCCGCAAGCAGCAGATGGTCCGTGAATTTGTAGAACATCATTTGACGGTGCTTGTAATTTCACAGGAAAATGTTTCAGACAGAAGTTCATTAATGTCAGGTAATATATTCTATACTTTCATCGAAATGCACATTTCCATGCACGCAAGTAGAAAAAGAGGACGTAATTGTAAATTGTTTCCTCCGTAAGTTGTGCTGTATTTTTCGAATATTTCGTACGTTCCTGCATATTGTGTACCTTTAAATTCCCCATAAATGCACAAATATTCACGGTCTATATACGTACATATGTATATTCTATCCAGCAGTAGAAATATTAATAATTAATAATCAATATAATTCGTCGTCATAATTAATTCTATAATACATGATATATAATTAATTATATATTAGTTAGTTCGTCAGTTAATTAATTATATGTTAATTCATATAATTCATTAATTATTTATGTTAGCTTCATATTTCAATTCATATTTTTAACACACGCAGGTAGAGGAAAAGAACCTAGGTATAAATTGTGTCTCCCATTAAATTTTATATCAAGCGCTATACTTTGGCCAATCGTGCATCTTTAAATTCCTCGTAAATGCACAAACATAGTAAAAATATTTATATATATGTATTGCCCAATAATAAAAATATTTCCAAGTATATAAAAAACACGTGTAAAACACGGCTCGTAATAGATTTCATAGTCGATATCCTTCTTCACGCGTCTGCATCGAGCAAGCGAGTGAGTGGGACGCTCGGCGTCGTTCGACGACCTCGCTGGCGAGAGGAGAATCGTTCTTTCTGGGCTTTTCACCGATACCTTATAGAAAGTTTCTCGGTAGGAGGCGCGCCAGCCTTGAAAATCGGCGCTGTCATCGCGCAGGTGATCGACGCCATACCAAAAAAGGTGTCACGGACGTGATAAGTCGCCAATTTCGACTTTCGAGCGTCTAATTGACCGCCTGGCCCTCGAGATGTACGCTATTGATTGCAATATTTTATGAAAAAAAAAAAAAAAAAAAATGAAAACTGTAGACGCTTGTTCTTTGTTTCTTTTTTTTTTTTTTTTTGTTTTCTATTTCGATACAACATCTCTTTCGTTTCATTAAGAATGAAGTAAAAAATTTATTAAGACTCTACTATTAAGAAGGACTAATAAAGAGCTCAGGGCGATAAAATTGTCGGAACTTCGTTTCGTCAGATCTTCTTTCTACATTTTTCTGCGCTTCCCACGACGTCACGTGGAAACGCTGATCACTTATCCTCGCTCTTACAAAGAGTCCACCCGTTTCTGAAGAGTTCCCCGCCAGAAATAGGTTAATCGTTCGGGGCACAAAGGAACGCGATCGCGAGAAATTACAAGTCCGACGTGTAAAATATGTCGTCGTGCTTCGTCTTGAAAAAAAAAGAAAAGCAAAAAAGCAAAACGCGACACTGACGTTTTCCTAATGAAATAGAAACCGATTGCAAATCAAGTTGCTGGAAAGAAGAGCTAAGAAACAGAAGGAAACAGTAGAATGATGCCTGTCGTGAGTCAGCCAATTGCCCAACGCGAGAAACAAAACTGAACGATCGAGTCCTCGCGATTGTCAGGTCAATCCACGAGTTCTTTGCGTGCTTTTCTGTTTTTCTCTTCTCTTTGTTGAAAGACGCACGATCCGTAAGATTGCAAAGATTGCAACACGAAGGCGAAATGAAATTAAATCATTTGAAGAGAATTAAACTGCCATCAAGATGATACGTATTTGCTACTCTCTGGGTTTTAAAAAAGAGTCTCTACCATGTTATATAATCTGTCTCTGAGTCAGACGTTCAAAAGCGTTTCCCGCAGAGAAAAAAAAAAAAAAGGAAATAAAAAATAAAAATCTGTCGCGAAATTTCCCCTAGGACGTGAACCTTTCTCTGATTGCCTAATTTCTTGGTCTGTTGCATTTAAAAGTACGCATGAATTTACACATCGACCTGACGTTTACATCAGACAAGCTGAAGATTTTGGTATTTCAAAAAAAATAACACAGTGATCCTCGTGATCGGCCAATCATTTTGTTAAAAGACATACCAAAGCGAAATTAAATTAAATCGTTTGAAAAAAAAAATGAAACTGCCATCAAGATAATACGCATTTATTACTCTGAGCTTTAAAAAAAGTCTCTACTATGTTATATAATCTGCCTCTTTGGGTCAAAAGCGATAAAAAAAAAAGAGATCACAAAACGAAATTTCCCCCAGTGACTTAATCAGTCTAATTACCTAGGTCCTTCGTTTGTTGCAATTTGAAAGTAAATTAAAAGCAAAAATAAATTTACAAATCGAGCAGAAAGTGAGTCGGTGAGAATCTAAGCCGAACTTCCAAAAAAAGTAACACAGAGTGATCCTCCTTGTTGCTACTCGGCCAATCGCTCCATGAATCCCAAAGACTATTCTTCTTCGCCGATCTCTCTTTCAGCAAATACGACCCCGAAGTATCCTCCGCTGGTAATCGCGTCACGAACAGCTAATCAATCGAAGATCGATAGCAGCCCCTCTTTCTCGGTGTTCGCCGCGAGATCCGTCTTAATTCGTCCACCTTCTTCCCGTGACGCGAATCGATCCGAATTGGAGCGGCGCTTTAATATCTTCGAAGATCTTCCGCTGTGTGCTCCGCCACACGACCGGAAGATCGATAACCTCCTTTTTCCGCATAGAGAAGTTCGGTCCCGCGGCTTTATTAGAAACCGTCACGGCAACAAAATATCACGAACGAGGCATCTACGTACCTACGCGGACAAGCGGAAATTTATATCGACGTTATTCCTCGGCCGGAAGTATCGATCCTCGTTTCCATTCAACGGAGAACCTTCTCCCACACGCCTCGTCCCCTTCCATTTCTCTCTTATTCCTATCATCCTCTCTGTTCTTCCTCCTTCGCTTTCTTTTTTCCTTTCTCTCTCGTTCCTTCTCTCGCTAAATCTTGCCTTTCCCATTCCCTCTCCCGCCTCGTGCTATCGAACCTTTGCAGGCACGGTCGATCGGTTGCCGGAATAATTAGCCCGGTTTCGAATCGTTTAATTGCCCCGCGAGAAAAAGCACAAGGCGCGTTTTAAAGAATGGCCCTGCGGGGGGGAAAGTAGGTCGTGGAAAAAAAAAAAAAAGAAAAGTGGCCTCTTGTCGAAAGTGGTCGGGAAAACCGACGCAAGTTCACGGTCGTCGTGTCCCGCTACCACTCTGCGAAACTGGGCTCGCGTTGCTTTTCCCTTTTTCTCGTTACTCCGCTGTTTTGTTTTTTTTTTCTTTCTTTTTTCTTTTTTCTTTTTTTTTTTTCTGTAGTGTGCGAGGACGGAACTGGGATACACACACCGAATACGTGCACCAAATATATCGTGCACCAAACGTATCGAACGTTTTGACGCGTGGACGTGGAATTTCAGATATTATTCACGTACATGCCTTGTTCCGTAAATGTTCGAATACTCGCAGAAACAGGTTTTAAAATAATCTTTAAAAATGATTGAAAATTAATGCTCTAGAATCAACATTAAACATATACCATTTGTGTAAGATTTGATATTAAATATATTTTATAATACTAATTCGTGTAAGATAAAGCCTTAATAGTACCTCAGTGACCTTTAAAATTATTTATATTTAATGTTATAACATGATAATAACAATCTTATATCCACTATGTTTCCTCTCAATTTTGACATTCGTATAACTAATCCTTCTATTCTGTGTGTGTTATTTCGTACGTTATTGAAGTCAGTTAGTTCCAAATTTAATCCAGATGTTAAAAATTCATCCCTTCGAAATGAATTCCCGAGAGCTCAGTTTTCATTTGCGATTTGGCGAGTAATCCTCGACTGCTGAACAGGATCTCAAGGATATAGACTGACGCAGAATTCCTTTCCATCTTCTAATATTTACACCATTCTGCCTCGTGCAATCAGTCTTCCGCCACCCGACACCTATTTACAATACCTTCCGCCAGACAATCAGCCTGCAACCGTGGCTTATCGCTCGCTATCCAGATTATTTAGCCAGATTCTCGCAGAACCTCTGACCCAGTCGATTCAATTCCCGGAAGATCGAACGATAACGATAATTCACTGGAATAACTCTCAACCCTTTATAGTCGCGTGATCGGCGCGTTTCGTCGAAAATGTAGAAAGAAATTTCACTCGGGGAAAACGCGATCGACAGTGTTGAGCAGGTATCGAACAAAAGTCGAAAATGAATTTTTTAAACAAGACAATTGCTTGTTCTCTAGCAAGGCACGACCAAGTTGTTATTTCAAGGAACAGAAGCTATACGAAACTCACCCATCAGTTCCTCCTCAACAAAGAAGATTTTTTTCCCCCAATTTTGTGATTTGTGCAAAGTTCACATTAACAGTGGAGCATATCACAAGTCCTTTCCTGATCAATCTAAAGGATAATCTAAAGAATAAAGAAACGATCGTAGAACTAATACAAGTTTCTAAGGCACTCTAACTTTTATAATAAATTGTAAGATTTGGTTCCATAACTCACGCAAGTGGTTGATGCGACTATAAATAATGAAAATTAATAGAAAAAAATCGTAACATTGTTAGAAATTAGCGAAGCACGAGTCATTGTAAAGTACTATGACCAAGGACGAGGTACAAATCGGAAAGTATATATAAACTATATATGAGCTCGGCAAAGAAGTCAATTTTTAGCTAGCATTGTGATATTTTTACGCCAACAAGTGTGGAAAGTCTCGTCTTGTTCGAATGAAAATTCCATAAAACTGTCTAGCATAATTTTTAATTATACTCTTACAACGTGACAACAAAGTTTCGACAAAGAATCGTACACGCGAGGGAGGCTGATGAGCGCCAGCTTTTCGCGAGAAGAAGCTATGTTTCTCTTCGTCAGATAATCGTGTCAGAGGTCACGGCCCGTATCTATCTAATCGGTATTCTGCAACGGCGTGCAATGAACGACGCATATGAACAGCGAGAAACGAGCCGAGTCAGTCGGGGGCCGATCGTTAATCGCTTAGCAAACACGAAACTTTCGAAATGTTCGAATCAAAAGCTGTGCGCGTCCTGTCGATCGTCTCGCTGTCACTGGCGATCGTTCGATCGGAGGAGCAGCCGACGTGCAAACAGATAACCGGGTACAAGGTGTGCGAAAAGAAGGGAACACTGGTGGACGTCACCCAGCTGGAATTCGAGGAGAAGCTGGAGATTCACGACTTGAACCTGCTGGCCATTCGAGAGAACGCTTTCAAGAACCTGACGACCACGAAGCTGAGCCTTGGCCTCGGTAACAGAATTTCTGTGGTGGGCAGGCAGTCGTTCAGAGGTTTGGAGAAGTTGGAACGGCTAGACCTGGACAGCAACGTCGTGCCTCTGTCGCCGAATCTGTTCTCCGAGCTGAAGCAGTTGCACTCGCTGTCTCTGATCTTCAACAAGATCGACAGGATACCGAAAGACTCGTTCGCCGGCCTGCCGAACTTGATGTGGCTCTACCTTGGCCACAACGACATCGAGTCGATCGGCAAGGACTCCTTCTCCGGTTTGTCCCCGTCGCTGACGTTCCTCTGGTTGAACGACAACAAGATCGCCAGCATAGAGGCTGGAACATTCAGCCAGATGCCAGAATTGACTCGCCTTCATTTGGAGAATAACAGGCTGACATCGATTCAGCCGGGAGTTCTACGGGGTTTGCACAAGCTGGACGGTCTCTTTCTCGAAGAGAATCAGCTGGCCAGCGTCTCGAGGAACGATTTCAAGGGGCTGATCGACTTGAGGATACTGAACCTGCAGCACAATCAAATAGCGAGCATCGAGCCAGGAGCGTTCTCCGATTTGAAGCAATTGGAAATGTTGGACCTGAGGAAGAATTGGCTGAGCCACGTCAACTCTGGCGTGTTCAACGGACTGTCCAGCTTGAAGAATCTGGCTCTCTCGAGCAACGACATCGCTACGACGGAGTCTGGCGCGTTTGCAGGCCTACCAGCGTTGAAGAGCTTGAACCTAGCGAATAATAAATTGACTAACGTGGACAGAAAGGACCTTGGACTGACCATTTTGACCATTCTGTACACGTAAGGCTGCAGTGATCTTTGATATATGTTTGGTATTTGAACACCGAGTTTGAAGGATGTAGAAATTGGTGGAATAAAGACTCGTGAAGTCATAGATTTTTAAATGTATTGTCGGCTTGCCTTTACCTTGATTTCGATGTTCGATAAACATTAAACCTTATAATATGCTATGATAAAGTAGAAATACATAGTAAGAGTACGATACATTGATTCTTTGATAGAGTTTCGATTTTAAAACTTTCGAGATAGCTCGAAGAATTTAAACTCACTCTCGTTTAATACGCATATCTTACTTATCTCATAGTTACATTTATCCAATTAGAAATTAGCATTGAAGTAACATGGAAAATCTCCACTTTCCCTAGTAAAGAATTGGACAGGATTTAATTTAGGGCACCGTCCTCGAAATTGAACAATCGTCTCACGTTGAATGGTGAGTTTCTAGAACGCAACGCAACCAAGTTACGAACGAGCACGGATTATTTCCTTCGATTATCTAATCGAGATTCGTCCCAGTCCGTAGGAATCGTACTTTTTAATATTAAATATCACAGCTCGCTCGAGTTTCGCGGAAAATTCGCGGAGAAATGGTGTCACGTATACGCGATCCCCGTTAATCTCGTTGGCCGACATTAGATAAGTGCAGACTTCTGTCGGTCGTTGTTCTTCCCGGCGTTATCACCGGCCAGCAAGAACGTGCGACACGCGCGGGTCAGGGGTTGCGTTTCAAAGAGCGCTGTTCAACGCTGAAAACAAACGCAAGAACGAGCGTCGCCTAAATTCCATAAGCTAGTGCGTTGAATAAATAAAATAACTCCGATATCTTTCCCCCGAACGAATTTCGATTTTCGTAAAATTTCGAGATCTCTTCCGTCCGTGAGATAATGAATCGATCCGTTTTGCTTCTCTTTGTTAGTTTATAGAACCGTGAAAGGAAAGAGTGAAATTTCGAACAGAAAGAAGAGAAATAACTTCGGACTTACTCTGAAACAATATTCGAAAATATCTTTCTTTCTAAAAATTTCGAAATCTCTTTCGTCCGTGAGATAATGAATCGATCCTGTTCTTCTTTGCTTCCCTTGTTAGTTTATAGAACCGTGAAAGGAAAGAGTGAAATTTCGAATAGAAGGAAGTTCTACAGAAATTGAGGGAGGATGGAAAGGAAGGAGATAAAACGACAAGATATAGGTCCTTCCAAGAAAAATATTCGACGATCAGAATAGTCGAGTGCACAGCTTCGGAAGCGTTTCCGCGTTGGGGTTCCAAATTCGAGCACGTGAAATATGCGAAAACGAGAAGAGAAGGGAGTTGACACGGCTGAACGGAGTGAAGTGTACTGATCTTACCAAATTGATCCGAGTTCCTATCGTGGACTCGTTCTCCGACTTTTCCTTCAATACTCTGATAAGCGAGAATACACACTTCGAAGGGTTTCCTTTAATTTCTCTGTCGCTCGCGCGAAGTGCAATGAAATTGGAAACTCGCGATTCTCGATCTAACCTCTTAGCTACGGCTAGGCCTGATGCAAACTATGCAAAACAGTGTAACAATGAGATTTGCAAACTTAATAAATTAAATTAGAATTAAATAAATTGAAACTTCGAGATTGAGAAAAAAAATGAATAAATTCAAGTTTGTTTCGTAAAAAATTTTTAAAAAATCAGAACGTGACAGTGTGCACAACTCTGTTCGACTGAGAAACAAGTAAGCCACTGTAGCAGCTAAGAGATTAAAAAAAAAGGCAGGAGAAAAAAATATGATCTACAATCTATGTAAAATAATGAAAGGAATAATCGAGATAACGAAATCTGAATGCATTGAAAACATCAACCAACTCTCGTCGGAAAAGCTAGAAGAAAATTCGCGGTAGTAGCTGCACCTTCGCATCAAGGACAATTTGTCAACATTCCGTCCTTCGCGCACAAACTCCGATCGATCTTCGCAAAGTGGAATCAATCATTCTCGAGGTTAAACACCCACACGTCGAAGGTTGACATCTCTAGTTGAACGCTTCGTGCGAGCAAAAATTTAAGCCATGTTTTCCCGAAAGCTACTCTATTTCCTCTTCAAAGGAATTAGAAGACTCGTTCGAGGCGCCTATTTCACGCAACCGGCTATTTTTCCATAGTTGAATATAAAATGAAAATATCTAAATAAGCGTCGATAAACTTTATTTACACAGCATGCGTTGAAATGAGACCTACTATACATATTTATTACTATACAGGAAGAACATACTCTACATACTCTGGTGAGACTTTTTTCCTCGCTAGTAATTACTTTTTCTCTAAAACATGGTTTAGGTTTGCAATTTTCAGTGATCAAATTCGAATGAACAACAACTTTCACGCGAAACAATGGCATTTCTATTGTAGCTATCTTGATCTTGTGAATAGAGGGCAATTAATTCTATCCGTGAATCACGAGTAGTTAAAAGTTGCTTGTTTAAAAAAAAAAAAAAAAAAAGATAAAATTGCTCGTGGCAAAATATTAGAGACGTTTTGTCCCTAACGAGTATACTCGCCGGCATAGTCATCTTATGATCTTCGTCCCGAGTATGTTAAGGATGTAATTGTCAAGGATGTGTCGTCCTTAGCGCGAGACTCGATATTCGCAGGCACTGATCGTTGAATCGGGACGGATCGCGCCGGTGAAGGTGCGACTTTTCAGCGACCGCGCGACGTTAGACTCGCGTATCGTTTCAGAAAGCAGATACCTGTGCGAGTCCGGTGCTCTGGTGTGTCCAGAACGGGAGCACAGAAGCTGCAGAAACACCTCGGGTTTGATTTACAACGGTGGCACGGTCGCGAGAATGCATTCACGATGCATTCGAGAACTGCCCCGGGACGTGACTGAAATGCTAGATCGTCGCCGTGC
>CAJDYZ010009491.1:17266-35652 GCA_903986555.1 Heterotrigona itama | reverse complement strand
TAAATTTAAATATTAACAACGATAAATTATCTATTGAAATTTTATATGCAAACTTGAAGATTTTCACAAATATTCTAATTTATTTTTAATAATTCTATTTACAGGCAATAAATTATAATGAATTTAAACAAGATAAACGATCATAAAAAAATACCAGAAATCATGACAGAAGAAACGAAAGAGGTTCCTGTTAATATGTTAACGTTAGTTTTTTTTTAACAAATGTTTCAGTATTTTTTATTTATTCTTCCCATATCAAATTAATATCATACATTCAGAAGATTAATATCTTTTAGGGCAGAAGAATTGTTAGAAAATAAAGGTTTGAAATTCAGTGTATGGAATGAATATGAGAACTCAGTTAAAACTCTTCCAAAAACTGGAATGAAACAGTTTGAACCAAATAATTCGTGGCTTCAGAATATGCAAATCGATAAAGGTATTATGACCAGGAAAAATTTAATAGCTATAGAAAGAGTAGATCGTATTTCTCAGTTAGCTAGTGCAGAATGGTTGCCTGAACAGAAAAGAGCTAAAGTAAAGAAATACTCTGGTCAAGATTGGAGTAGTTTTGGTTTGGAGAAAAGTGGTATTTTGTATTTAATACCGGAAGAAGCATTGTTCCTTCTAGAAGCTGTATGTTATGATACAATAATAATATAGTCGTAGAAATTATTTTCTGATATGTTAAAGAAAAAATAAAACATTATTCTGTTTTAGAATTGTTTGGAACTCACATGGAACGACGTAGCATTATCTATCCAACAAGCTTATGAACTCCTAATTGATAATGTTGAATGCTCATTGGAAGAATATAGAGTTTATAGTCAGTTAATACGATATGGTTATCGCATACAACGTTTTGTTTACAATTCAGAAAAAAATATAAAAGGTGATGAAAATTCTTGTATAAAACGTAAGGTAATTGTTGAGCCAGAAAGAGGTCTTTGGAGAACTAGTATTCGAGAACAAAATAAAGATTGTGTAGATGTAAAATCTGTTAATTCTCCATGTGATGAAAAGTCTGTTAGTTCTCCAAAAAGAACTGATATAAATATTAGTGACCTTTCTGCAGAAAATGCAGTAGAAGATGAAAATATATCAAATAATGTCCTTGAGGTAGTAGATGATCTTCTTCACGTAGTAGAAAATATCGAAGCTCGTTCTAAAAATATTGAATGTGAAAAGATTGCTGTGAACGCACAAAAATCAAATACCATTTTGAAAACTGTAAATACAAGTGGGGATAAAAAGAAACAAAATCCCAGAGTAGAAATTATATCTGATGAAACTTTATTAGGTAATATCAAAATCGTCACAGACCATCTAAATGATTGTACCAAAAGAAATAATATACCTGCAAACTGGCGAGCATCACGTATACAACGTAATGTTAAATTAGTACCTAAAAGAACAGATAAGTTACCAGCCACTGATAATTTAGATTCTAATGCTAAAAATTCTGAATGCAATTCGGGAAAACATAAATTACTTTCATCATCTAAAGAAAATTCGCAATTTAAGAAATCAAAACATGAGGTATAATAATATTCATAATAACTACATTTGCGTTATTAACATATTAATAGCAAGAAACCTTTTATCATTTTTTTTTAATTAGGTAATAGAACTTTCTGACGATGAAATTCAAGAAATACCAAAACCAATAACACGAATGGATTTGTTAAATTTGATTCCAAACATTGCATTTCAATCGACAATTACAATAAAGATTTCAAGGGCATACATACCACACAGTATAAAACCTCATAAAACGACTTACCAATATGAAAGTGCAAAATTAAAAAATTTACATCAAGCAGATAAAAAATTGCAATCCGGTCAAAATTCAGAACATGCAGAAACTAATAAAAGTCAAAATGCATATCAATGCAATAATATTTCTATAAGCAACAATTTCGTTAGAAAGAATACAAACATCGGCCCATTTAATCAAAATTTAGCAACAAATATGCATAATGTTTTTATGCAAGATTATTTTTGCATGCAACATGGGCAACACATGAACTTTAATCGTAATTATGTATATAACAATAAACTACCCTATACTTATAGTCAGAATACGTATTGGCATCAGAGAAATACTACATTTCAGAATGTATTTGTTGCTCTTAATAATCATAGTGCGGCCATTCATCAAAATAGATTTACATCTTTACAAATGAACAATTTGTCAATACCGAATATAAGTAATAATGTGATTAGAAATGTTTTCACTCGAAATCAGTTTTATCATAATACTCATCAAAATGTTTTATTATTGAGAAAATTACATCATCAGAGAATTGTGGAAAACACATCAATACATTGTAACATAGCTGGAAGTGTACTACTTTCAGAATCTCGTCAAAGATATTGGCCACGAAATTATCATAAAAACACAAATACAACATCAAGTTGTAACGACGAAGTCTATCAATCGTCATTTAGAATATTGCCAGAAGCATCATCATGGTCGGAATTAAAGACTAAGTGGCGTGAAGTAAAAACGATCACTATTGATGATGAAGATACGGGAAAAGAAGTGATCGAAGATTGCAATGAAGTACAAGTAGTTGGACAATTACGCAGTCCTCTTATCGGATCAAAGAATGCAAATAATCTCGAAGAAGTTTTTAGTAAACTTAAAATAATTAAGTCTGCTCCTGAAAAAATTGCAAGAAGAAAAAGAAATAAATACAAAATTTCATACAATGTTTATTCCAATACACAAAACTATAGAAAAGCGAATCCTGGTCTACCATTTTATAGAATAGTTGTGATAAGGTAATTCATTTCATTAGTTATATTTCTCGTATGAAATTTATACAATAATGTTTTTTCTTTCATTTTAGTCAAGATGATCCATTTATACAACCAATTGAATTACACCGTTTAATGCAAGATGCAGAAAATTCACCAATATTATTAGCATGTGTTTCAATGTCAATTTCATATATTCAACCGGGATTTATATCCATACCTAATTTAACATAATTCAAATAAAATCTTTCGTTCGCCGTGTGTGTGTGTGTGTGTGTGTGTGTGTGTGTATGTGTGTGTGTGTGTATGTTAGTTATTATGTATATCTTTTTTTTATTTATTTTTATAAAATAAAGAATAAGTAAACAAAAAATACTTGACCAATAGTCAAGTATTTATTCATGTCCTCAAAGAAATTTTGGTGGAAGGTAAATTTTTGTTTTATAATATTGAAAAATACTTTATAAGTTATTTTTATAAATTTTATATATAAATTTTATTTAGGATAAGAATATTAGGCAAAATGCATTAAAGAATACACAAATTATGTATACTTCATACTTTATTATAAATATTTCAAACAACACTTCATGTTGTGGAAATTATTTTTTCAATTTATTTTTTGTATTAAATTTTCTTTTTTTCTGATATTCGTGAAATTACTTTCGGTCTATAACTGGTTCTATCGTTTGTCCACCACAAATTTGACCCCAACCAATCAAACGCCAGTGTTTTTCAACGCGACGTGACAATGCAATTTTTTCGTCAATTTCTGTACATACAGGATTTGTTAAGCTGATTTTAGCTAAATCAGCACGAGTGGCCAATACACGTCCTCCAGTACTTAACGATCCAATATTTACTAATAATACCTCATTTTTCGATAATTTCGGTACCTATTAGAAAAAATATTTTACAATTGCAATAAAAAATACTTTAAAAAGTATTTAAATACAACATCTCCACACGATATATTTACCCTTGCGCCTTTCTTGTCACCCTCGGTTCTTACTCCCAACAATCGTTTAAGTAGATAATATGATATTTCAAGTTCAATAAATATTTTAGGTAGAGCTCCTACGGCTCCTAAAATTTGACCCACTAAACGATCCGCTCGGCATAATGTCGGTTCAATTTTCGTTCCGACACCTTAAAATTCATTTTTAAGTATTACTAAATTCTTTACATCCTCTATGGTTTATATTCTGTAGAATTCGTATTACTTCTATTTGAGCCGACTTACCAATAAGACCACCCGGAACAGCAAACTGAAGTTCATTCTGCTCAGCAAATAATGATACTATCCGTGAAAATATAGGTCGACAAGTCAGTTTTCCTTCACTATCTTTCGAAACCAATCCAGGACGAACTTCAATTTCCATACCCACCTGGGAAACAATAAATATGTAAAATTAAGTTCAATAAACAAAACAACGAAAATAAAAAGTATTTTTAACATACTTTTAATACTCCTCTTAAAATACTTCCTCCAGCAACACCACCTTTCAGATCATCTACTTCACAACCAGGTTTATTCACATCAAACGACCGGATTACAATTAATCTTGGTTCCGAAGTGAAATCTCTTAAAGGTACTGGAATTTTTTTTGTAATATATTCGCATAAAACTTCAATATTATATTTTAGTTGTGCAGAAATTGGTATTACGGGCGCTCCTTCAGCTACTGTACCTAATTTAAAAAAAAATCATTCTTTTAATATTATACATTTAATAGTATATGAATAATAATATAATTAAAATACCCTGTACAAATTTCAAAATTTGTTCATATTGCTCCTTTGCTTGTGCTTCTTTTACTAAATCTATCTTATTCTGCAGAATTACAATATGTTTCAATTTCATGATTTCAATGGCAGCCAAATGTTCTGATGTTTGAGGCTGAGGACACGATTCATTGCCAGCTATAAATAAGTATTTATTGATTTCAATATCTTAAATGATTGCCATTTTAGACATGATAATATAATAGAATTTGAACTACATATGTACCAATTAAAAGCAAAGCTGCATCCATAACAGCAGCACCATTCAACATAGTTGCCATAAGGATATCATGTCCTGGACAATCGACGAAGGATACATGACGTACAAGCTGAAATCGTCCAGAACAAATTGGACGTATACAAGGGAATGAATCATCTTTACTTGATCCTCCAGATATGTAACATCCTGGCCTTGGACATTTCTCATTATCACATTTATAAATCTTTGCATTTGCGTATCCTGAAAGAAATCAATTCGAAAAAATTCGTAATGTTATTTTATGTAAATAGTTCTGCTTTAATTTCATATTTCAATGAATTCTTTTTGTATTAATGAATAGGTAAAGGTGAAACTAATCATTGTATATAAAACTTGATCAGTTACTGGAATAACAATATGAGTTTATTTGTTTACACTCAAGGAAACATTTTTTTACACATATTTTTAAATAACTAAAGAAATGTTTTATAAATATCAAGACACTAACATAATAACTACAAAAGTCAATAGTTTTAATAATTTAACTTTATCGAATATAAATTTCGATAAAATTGAACATTGAATAATCTTTTGATAAAAAAATATTTGGCAATCAATGTGTAGGAATGTATTAATTAGAGTTTAAATTAGTATAAAAACTTAATAATATACATGACATTGTACCACAATATTTCATTGAGTTTATTATAAATTTTTATAATAAATATTATAAATTTTTATAATAAGTGATTATAAGTGACTATAGAAACATTAAATGATATATTTAACGAAACGACTTTAATATAACATTGTAGTTTCATAGAAACATCAGACGAAAATGTGTTGTATATATTTTATACAAATACAATAGATCATACACAAAATGTGTGAAAAATAAATTTCTAGACTATGTTAATGATGATATGCAGAATGATATTTAATATAAAAGTTATTGATATTCACAGTTTGCAATTAAAAAATAGTATAAATGTGAACACATAAATGCAATTTATTTCATACCACCTTAAGTTATTCTAATTTTAAATAACATTTTATTTGTGTAATAAAAATATTTTTTCTATTTTTAAACGACTACTATTACGTAACATTTTTAACATGAAATTCCTAATGTTTATTCATATTAAAATTAAGTGCATTCAATATTAACTTGCATCAAGTCATTCAAACATTTTATATAATGTGACATAATGAATGACATTGTGATATTAAGTTTAACATAATAATCATACAAATAATGCAAAATAAAATTTATCACTCTCATTTTATCATTTTAAATAACTTATGCCAGTAAAAATATTAATTATGAGGTGTAACAATTCAACTATAATTACTTCTAATAAATACATATCAAATTGCAATGTTATATCATCAAAACTTTTGTTAAGTATTTCAACCATTTCTTAAATGTATATAGTCTATTGAACGAACAAAAAAAATAGTCATTAACAAAATACAAAATTCAATTTGATTCTAATAACACAATGTTTAATTCACTTACATAGTTCGTTGTAAGACTATCAATATGATTGAAACTGAATGTTTATATAACTTTGTTTGTACGTTAATACAATAAATTTGTGAAAAATAATTCAAAATAAGTATCGTCTACAATTTTGAGCACCACATTTACATAAAGTTTTATTGTTAGATAAGTCGGATTCTGGTGTATCTGGACGTAATTCTAATTTCTCTTGAAATTTCATATTCATGTATATATTAAAATTGTCTTTCATTGACATATTTTGTTTTATAGAGTTTTCACTATTCTTAGAAGATTGACACATGTAATCAAAAGTGATTTCCTCATTTTGTTTAATATCTCTTGTTGCAAACAACGCAAGTTTAGGTAGATTTGGATCAAGACAATTGATCCAAACACCATAGACTGCGAGATTTGGATCGCAAGAATGATTGATGAAATGAGAAATGTTGCCATATACGGCGGCATCTACAGTATATGGACATTCTTCTTCGATCTCATTATAATCAAGATCAAACAAGTACGTTCTACCAGCGGCATCGTATTCTTTGCCACGCTTTTCAGCCTCTTCATTTGTTATGACTTCGCCCACATATTGCGTAACAAAACTGCCTTTCTTAATCATTTTTAAAGTTTTCACACCCCAACCTCGCCCATTTGCAGTTCTGAAAATGCAAAACTTCATCTTACTGCCACGTTGCACTACTCGATTGAAGCAGTTCATGTCGCAATTGCAACGTTTGTTACATTCGTATATCGGTGTTCCAGGTGGAACTCGAATCTTACATGTCGAAGTATATGGACATGATCCATTATCGTGAACAAAGCAACAATTTGTTTTAGAATTACAAGTCTTACATTCGCAACCAATAGGTGGATCATCAGGTATTATGACTCCATTACCAGGTAAATAGTCTTCTATATAATAGAAATCTTGAGGTGCCGATTCCAAATCTACCATATTCTCCACTTGTATTATTGGTTTATCTTTAGTGATAATGTTCATTTCAGTTTCCCACTCTTTCAAAGATTCTAATTGTTTCTTCCTTAAATCAATAATTAACATACGAAGAATATCATGTTTTATAATATTTTTCAGTCTACCATTCATTCCTCTTTGTCGGAAATATTTGCGTATGCCAAAGCCAATTACATTTGTTTCTAGTGAAATTGATGTTAAAGTTTCTCCTCTCTGATTAAGACAACTTATAAATTTTTCAATATCGTTATCCGTTGGATAAAAATTTGCTTTCTTTTTGAAACGATTGATTAATTGCAACATATCCTTTTCAAATTTTTCTACAATATCTGCACAATTCACTAGATTTGATGCAGGTTCCCAAGAATTATACTCTGAATTCCAATTCTTCCATTTAATTAAATAATTTGGTATTCCTTCCACTATTTTTTTTGCAAGAATCTTTTCTACTTCCCAAAGAGTAGTCTTCACTAATTTTTTCATTCTCTTTTTATTGTCAAGTTTTATATTCATATGCTTTATATCTTCTAATATAATCCTAAGTTCCTTTAATCTAATATTTCCTATGTTGTTTGTTTGATGCTTTTCAATATTAGTATATGATTTGCATAATCTTGTATTTTCTATATTAATTTCTTGATTATCAGAATAGTTGAAGTCTCTTCTATCGTTGATTACTTCTTCAGACTGTTTAAAATAGACATTATAACTATTTGCTTGAGAAGAATTAAATTTTTGATCAAGCTTTTGATGTTTGGTCGTTGGTTGAGCTAATCCTGGAGAGGCTGGTCTTTTTTCTTGCGTAGAAGACATTTTGCTCTTGTAAACAGGATTTTCTTCTTGTTCTCCTCTGGTACTGTCCTCTGCATGAGCGTCTGTAATGCCAAACATTTAAAGAATGTCATTCTTTCCAGTCACATTTTTCCATATTTTGTGTTTAACCTGTACAATCATCTCTTTTTCTTAGTATTAATATTATCACCCTGTACACCAAGAATCCTTCAAATCCTCTTCGCTCTTCTCTTTCATTTATTAAAGAAGATGTTTGGTGCTATTGTAAGAAAATTAATGTAACTTGTAGAACATTTGTGCAGAAGATTGTGTCACACATATGCAGAAACATTTCTTATAAAATTATTTCAATTTCTCATTAAATTCATTATATATAATTATAATGTGAACTTTTAATATGAACAGCGTAAATCTATTACTGTTCAGAAATAACATGTGAACTGGTTGACTAAAGCATACCTCAATATTAATTTTTTTTCTTATAATTGCAATTACATTATAATTAAAAGAAATACTACATTATACATGAAATATTAGATTACTCTAAAATATCTTAGTTTAATTAATTGGTATTTTAATAAATTAAATTAAATTAGGATTTTAATAAATAAAATACACACATCAACTTCACATGAAAGAAATTGTTGGTTTTATTATATTTATTTACACGATAAATAAATAAATTTTACATAATTTATTATAATAATTACATATATGCATAAATTTAACAACATACAAGATAAAATTTATGTATAATTTAAGAGACTTTATTTAACAAATGTAATTATACTTACCTCAATATTACACATTATAACATAAAAGTACATTCACACTCATTGCTTATTATCTAAAATATAAATCACTAAGATAAGTTTAGTTCATCAAAAAGCTTTTAACACTTTAAAACAGTTTATTAAGGTATGCTTTAATCAATAATCATTTGTCTTTTAATTATATATGATTATTTGTTATTTAATGCATGAAATCATAGTGTACTTTTAATTTATTACAAGTAAAAATAATCATGCATGAACAGTGCATTAAAATTAAAGTTTTTTCATTGCAGATTGAATACTGTATTCATGCTATTATATTAATATTTTAATATGTATTATATTATTTCATGAACTCGTTCTTATACTTCAAATTTATTAACAAAAAAAATTCTTATATGTATTTTTATTATGAAAATAAACTGTTTTTTGTTTAATCTGTTTAAAGATAATTAAATAAATAATGAATACGAAAAATGAAATAACTTAAATAAAATAAGATAATACAAATTAACTAAATAGGAGTTAATATTTAAAAGAATTATATAATTTACGAATAGAGTTAAATTTTCGAATGTCAGTTACAAAACACCTTTAATCCCGCGATCTAAAATGTTTTATAAAATGGCGATAATCTCTCATATTTAGCGCCATCTATATAAAACAATAAAGAACATGATTCTTTAAAAATAAAAATTTATTTTCTTTAAATATTTCATCAAATAATGTTCAAATAATAATAAAAATTCAAATAATTTGTTCCTTCATTAAATTATTAATCATAATTTTTTTAAATGGTATCTTCTCTAGAAAAAAGTTCCATTTTCTTTCCATAGCACCCAAACCAACCATTAAATTGCAATTGATGTGTTTTTATTAACAACTTATTTATTCTGACTATTAAACCAATTTCTTGTATTTTTTGCTGTACACATATATCAGCATTGTGCAAAGATAAGATGATAAGGCAAAGCAATACAGGTATGATTGGTTATTTCCAATAGATACAATCGTAAAAATAAACGCGTAATGGCCGAAGGGGTCGCATATATGTATATAGTAAGATATAGTAAAGATATAGTAAAATATAAGTAAGACGCGAGCAATAGATTTTTTTTGACATCTTTTTTCTGTATAGCACTTAAGTAATGAATTTGGTAATATTTTCGTCGTTAACAACAATCTGTTATTTTAATTTTATATTAACCCTCGAACGATTGATTCTAGCAAGGATGCATGGAATTAATGGCGGTTCACTTGTGAACCACAAGAAACTTTTCATATTTTAGAAAATTCTCTATCAAAATGGTATCTTACTGCGTTACATGCGAATTGTTAAATGACACTAAAATAAACTTATTGTTTACAATAAAATATTGGATATGTAACTTCTTATATAGTTAATAATATACATGATATTTTAACCTATCACATTGTTAAAATCAATTTTGTTTAGAAAAAAGTTAACTACTTTAAATGGGAAAAAAAAAAAAAAAAAAAAAGAATGAAAACATCAAGTTTCAATGAAGAAAATTGTAAATAAAGAGAAAAAGAATGTTGATTTAAATTAATGCCTTGTTATGTAAAAAATATAGTAATTATATATAATTTATATACTATGGTATATTATATATTACTTATGTATAACAAACCATGCATATGTCACAACAATGTGATAATTTTATGTAAGATCTAAATCTACTTACCAAGTTTAATAGTAATATTTCTTTCTAATTCATTTTTAAAACGAACAGTCTGTACTCCTGATATAGCTTTTACAATTGTAGACTTTCCATGTGCTACATGACCAATAGTACCTATACATAAAATTTTGAATTTATATAATTTATGCAGCAAATTTTTATACGTATCTTTAAATTAATATTTACCAATATTAATTGTTGCTTGTCTACTGATGACCTCACGGGATAGTGCAGTTAATTTACTAACATCCTAAGCAACAAGAGTTTCATATATTTAAACATTTGACTTCAATGTAAAAATTTACTTATTCAAAAAATTAATAAATTAGTACAAGCGGAATTTCTGTGAATTTTACTTCGATTAAATAAATTCACAAAAGATGTATTCATACGCTACAAAAGTATGTGACCAAGTAGAAGTTTACAGACATTTTTTATTTTTATGAAAGACTAAAATAAAAATCATTGGTGCATTTGTATCTAGTAAAATCATGTATTAACATTGTTAACAAAATTATAAAAGCGTGTGATTTTGCGATAAACAAAGTATTTGTAAATCACTGTATGATAATATAATGTATATCAAAACCAGATGTCATCAACAATCGTTATAACAAAACGTCTGCAATAAACAAAACTTCGTAAATGAAATTTAATTTCAAGAATTAATATTTTAATTACCGGACATTTCCGTCAATAAAATTTTTCATTTATTTTAACAAAAACAAAAATTATTACAGTATGTTAGTAATATGCGAGGTTATACGTAGCATATATGAGAGCTTGCTGAATTGTGAAGGTATATTAGTATACTTATTACTCACAAGCTTTGAAAGATCTTGTTTATAAAGGTTTGGTTGACCCGTAGTCACTCCTAGAACTTCTTCGCCACCCATAATCACTAAATCACCTTTGGTAAAACGTAAACCACACGAGAGACGCTTCAAAAAAGGTGATGCACCTAATTCAAAATCACGAATATAGATGATTGTTCGTCAGTAAAAGAATCAAGAGAGCGAAAACAGCGCCAAGTGGGAATACTTTGAATTAAAGCAACGCAGATTTTTCTCTCGGCTTCATATTTAAATTGATTTTTGAACATTAAGCTTAAAATAAATAAAATGTTACATTTCGCAAACGTCTTTCAAATACTTCCTTGCTGTTAAAATATAATTTAACGTTGAAATTTTAGTATAATTATTAAACTATTTCAAACAAGAATACATAAACTAATTCAAACAAGAATATGAGAATATCATTCTTGTATTATATTAATACAATTATTAAGGATCAAGGGATAAAGAAGTAAAAATACATCATCTTCGACAAACGATAAATAATAATACTTAAAACTCAGAAAAGTACTTTTATAAAATAAAATAAAGATATTTTTGAGTGACAATCGATGAAATAATAATGTAATTAAACCTATGTATTTCAAATATTGGTTTTTAATACGTCATAATTGTCAATAAAAATAGTAATTAGAAAGAACGGAATAAAAAAAGGAGAAAAGTACAATGTCTAAGAAGATATAATTAACCGGAAAAAAACTCATAATACGATCGAGTAGTATATACAATACGTGTACGTATGAAAATGAAAATTTAAATAATGAAATGTCATTGATGTCAAAATTGATGCGTATCGATTATTGAACTTTGGTTAAATACTGTTCATTCTTTTGATAAGATATTAGAATAACGCGTTAAATAAAGTTATCTGAATATTACAAATATTGCATATTTAAAATGGAACAACGTTCAGAATTTGTGGATTTACTGTTTGCAAGACGTAAAGATTATGATATTTTGTGGGTTTCTCGGTCAATGGATTCATTATCACCACATAAACTTCCACTGGAATCTAAATATTCTAGAAATGAAATGATTCAGGCAGTTTTAAACGATGAAAAAGTTAAATTAGCAATTATTTCTTTGGCTGCAATGCGCCAAATGGATGTCAAAAAAGTTATTAAAGAGGCTTATGATATAATAAATGAAATGGCTAGCAAAGCAGATTTACTTACTGTTCGTTTCATGGGTAAAACTGTGTTTTATTTGAGTTTATAATATTTTTATTTTCTACAGTTACAAATAATATTTAAATTTCAGGTTTAATTATTACAAAAGTTCTTAAAAGAATTTTTGTGAGCATTTATGTTAACGAAAAAGCAATATACAAGATGAAAAAGGAGATGCAAATTTCTCAGATACAATATGTTTATGCACCTTCGCACAGAAGTTACTTAGATTTTGTAGTGTTATCATATGTCTTATTTTCCTATGACATGGCACTTCCAAATATTGCTAGTGGAATGGATTTTTATCACATGTATATAATAGGAGAATTGTTCAGAAAATCAGGATCCTTTTATATGCGGCGCAGTTTTTCTAACGATCCATTGTACAAAAAAATATTTAATGCATATGTAATGTCTTTAGTAAAACATAGTGATAGAGCAATTGAATTTTTCATTGAGGGCACTCGAAGTAGAAGTTTAAAGAGCATAGTACCAAAGTTTGGTATGTTAAAATCAAATAATCAAAATAATTTTGATATAAGATTTTGATTAATATTTAATAAAAACATACATTTTCTCTCTTTACATTTTCAGGTCTTTTGTCAACTATTTTGGAAAGTTTATTAGAAGGCAGTGTACCTGATATATATTTTATACCTATTAGTATTAACTATGAACGACCACCAGAAGAATTGTTATTTGCATATGAACTTTTAGGGGTGCCAAAACCAAAAGAATCTACCGTTGGTTTACTTCAGTCTCTATCTATTTTACAGAAGTCATATGCCTATGGATCTATTGTTTTTAATGTTGGTGAACCTATTTCTGCATGCCAATTTTTAAGTATGGAACATCGCAAAGAAAAAGTATTATCACCTTATGCAAAATTACCAACATCCGTTGTTAAAAATCTAGCTTATTGCATAATAGATTCACATAAAAAAAATACGATACTTATGCCTTTTAATTTAATTGCTTTATTATTTAATGAAAAAAGTCAGATGCATTCAGGCAATCCATATACATTAGACGAATTAGTCAGTGATTATTTATGGTGTAAAAGGCTTTTAGAAGTATTTAATGCCACAGTATATGTAGGAAGGTAAGTTTTAAAAAATAATCATGGGAATTCTAATTAATTATATGTATTATAGAAAGAAGTTTGCAGGTCATTTGATACAAATGATCAAAATACAGGCAATGTAAAACAAGAAATATTAAATAGTTTAAAATCTCACGAAGAGTTACTCATAATTGATACATCAAACATTTTGAAACTCAAAGAGAGACATATAATAACAAAACTGAAAAACAGTACCCGTATTAAAGGTCATACCTTATCAGAAAAAACTATGAGAATAGCTGTACCTGCCATTAATATTTCAATTTATCTAAATCCAACTTTATCTTTTTTAATAAAACCAGCTATTGTTACTGTTGCAATAGGAATAGAAGGAAATAAGCTCGGTAATATTATTGTATGCATATGGCATATTACATATAAAAGATGAAATAGAATTGATGTATTATTGTATTATGTATAGGAAACGTATTTAAACGATATGTATTATTAAGAAAGCTATTGACCACAGAATTTGCAATGCCTTTAATAGAAGATGAATCTGTGATAAAATCTGAATGGGAAGAAACATTAAATTTATTATTAAGACAAAGCTATATAAGTATTCAGAATAATACATATATACAAAGAAAAGATACTAAAGTATGCTCCCTTCTCTATAATGTAATATTACCATTTATAGATACAATATATATTACATGTCTTGTTCTGTTTGAGGTAAAATTCAATAATATTCTATAGTATTTTATATTTATTATATTTATATTCTCAAAGATATAGAAAAAAATCTGTTTTTAATTACAGTGGGATGAATCAAAATCAACTCATATAACGATACAAGAAGTATCGATCGAAGCACAGAAACAGATAGAAAAAGCATTTCTCGAACAACACCAATGGGGACAACATCCTTATTCCTTATCAATCGATTTAATTAACACAACAATATGTAATCTTGTAACACAAGGTATTCTGATACCACATGAAAACCGAAATTTATATCTAGTAAACAAAATCGAAATAATACAGATTCTTGCACAACTGCAAAATCTTTCGCTAAAACGACCATTAGGTTCATATCTTAATGCAATATTACTTCCTCTATTACCACCACCTGTGTCTGCTAAGTTGTAAAAACAGGATACATGGAATAAAATTGAGGAGGTATGTATTAAAGCAACTTAAGTTACATAAGGAAATGACTCAGTTATGAAGATTTCAATATATAATTAATGCTATAGATATTTGTTTAATTGTTGCGAACTTGCCTTTTATATTAAAATTTAGAAGAAAAATTATGTAAATTTTTAAGAATCATACTCGCATCGTCATTAAATTTATCTATTGATTTTTTTCTTCTGCCAAGAAATAAGGTAGTTGTAGTGGTTGGTACAGAATTATTCATATTTCTGAATAAAAGCTAAAGAAAATTATTATATGAATTATTACATAAATTCATATCATTAATTGTCATAATAGATATTATAGATAAATAATTACCATAACTAATCTAATCAGATACACAGCAAATGTAAGAAATGAAATAGCCATAAGTGCACCTTCTATGGAGGGAAATCCAGCCGCATGTTCATGATCATAACTATGATCGTAATGTTCAGTACCTCTTTTTTTGCGAGCATTTGTTATACTTTCTGCAAGTTGAAATTCTGAAAACATTATTAAAGATATTTGATTATTATAATTGATTATTGTCATATGCATCAATTATTTTTTTGGTATCAGTTATTTTTATTATTGTTCTTATTGTTATTATTATTTGTTGTTACCTATCTCAGTCATTAATGTATTTTCAAATGTCTTCAAAAAATGAATTTTTCCATCAATCGATGTAGGTTGAGATTTCAAAATAAAATGAACACTTTTAAGTATATCCACTGGAAGATAATCCAAAAGTCTTGCATTCTTTGAAGTAAAAGATTCATTCAGGTATTGTTTATTTCCTTTCTCTTCCTAAATGACAAAAATGAAACATTCAGTTGCTAATTGTTTTTCAAAATGAAGTAATATTTAAAAAATTTTTAATGCAATAACATAATTACCTTCATTATTAAGGGAATTGTTTCATTGCATTCTTTTGTATCAAACACATTTTCCTGATCTTCTTTGATATTCTTTTTCATACTATGAAAATTGTATTCTTCAGTTTCATTAACTGTTATTTGTTCTATTTCTGCACTCTTATAAGTAATATTCTGATACATGTAAGAAAACTGATTTCCCATATTTCTTTGAGCAAATTTGTAAAAACGATCTTGTTTTGTAGTAGGTATTCTTTGAATAAAAAAATATAAAATATCCGAAAAAATATTGATATAAAATTAACATTAATTTTATTGTTATTTAATATGATTTTATACATACCTATATATTTTTTTTTCATTAGAAAATTGAGGTATATCAATCCATTCTGCCAAACTATTATTCAATAATATCTTGAATATTAATAAACTAGTTATGAGCATTGTAATTAATTAAACTATGTAGTTTTTATAATAATGTAAATATATATATATTTAATAATATTATACAATAACAATTCATTTATTCCATATATTTGCATTCACTAAATAAAATAAACACAAGTAGATGTATTGCTTCTTTAAGTTATAAAGAACTAACTGAAGATAGTATGACAGGATCAGGATGTCATTATTTCAAGCAGAAGTTCTGTTAGATTTAACGAGGACAAAGATTAAATTTACAACGCAACGACATAAATTTTTCTAAATACTCCAATATATATTTGTACATAGAATTTTTATTAAAAAATTATTGTTCGAAGAAAAAATATATAGAAAGTATTAAAAAAGTCTATTAGAATTAATAATTTATTTATTCGTATTATCATAATAAGTACAATAATATTTAACATTTTATAATTTCTTATGAAAATTTGTTAATTTTACTTAAAATCTATTAATTATAATGTTATTATTTTTTAATTATAATGTTATTATAATTAATATTAATTATAATGTTATTATCTTTTAAGTACTTTTGTTTATTAATTATATAATTGTAAATATTATAAACTTAAATTCAACAAAGTACAAATTGTTAATTCTTATAAAATTTAACGTTTTTACAAAAATTTAAAAATGTTCTTTAAATCATAAAAAGTTTCAAATATGTACAATTAATTTAGAAACATATTACAAATACATAATACAACGTATAAAAGAATTACTAATTTTGCAAATCATATAGAGATTATTTTAGATAACAATATCTATCGATATTGCACAAATCTCCCCATATATAATTAAAACGTATAATATGTACAATTGAAAATATTTCTGGAGAATTTTTTATAAAATTATAACAACTATTATGTTTATATTTAAATTTAAATTCACTATTTCATTAACTATCTAAATACAATATTTTAGTACAATTATAACGTATGTTCCATAATAAAAATATAAACAAAGCAATAAGTATTCATTTTGTAATTAAAGTATTTTTGGAAACAAATTTTCAAAAATATAGGCCATGTATCATGTATAACAACATACTTGATGTTATATTAATTAAACATAATAAATATAACTTGATGTATAAAATAATTAAGTATTTTATGAATAAATGAGATTCTGTTAATTAATCAAGTAATATATGATTGAAATAATATTTGTATTTGTATATCATGCCCTTCTAACGTAAAAGTAATGTAAAAAATGATCCATTTTGAAATATAATATTCTATTTAAAATATTATTACAACGAGTAAAATATTCAGACAAATCCCAAATATTACTATCCAAAAGCAACTCAGTCTTTATGAAATATTTGATCAACACGCAAGGAATTATATTTGTTCATATTTAATTTCTGAATTTAAAGAAAATGATTTCTTTCCTGATTCCTCATCATGTTTCTTTTATTACTACATTTTTATTAATTTCAATGATTGCAAAAATATTATAATAAAAAAAAAGTATTGCGCTAGAGTAATATAACGAAATATAAAGTTTTTTAAGACTTTAATATATCATTACAAAATGAATATTTTAAGTTTCTTATAAATTCATCTATTTAAGTCAATTAATTTCTAAATATTGTAAATTTTTCCTAGTAACTATATATGTAATCAAAAAAAGAAAAGTAAACACAATACGTAAAATTAAAAAATATATATAATTTAAATCTTTTTCTATTTGGAAAATACATTTCTAATGTATTTTGCTTTTAATAAAATAATGAGAAATAATTTTATAGATTAATAAAATAAAATAACAAATTTACTAAAACGTAAAATTAATCATTTTGTCTATTATATGCTAATTATCAAATAGTTCCAAAAAATTTTGTTCACTATTTTCTAGTACGAAATTTATCACAATAATAATTATAATTATAATATTATATAGAAAATGCTTGAGAATATATATGATAATTTTCTTGGAATGTACTTATTTTCAAATCTTCCCTTGTCTTTATAAATGCTTTATTACGATGTATAAGATCAAAAATTTAAGAAGACTGCTTTTTCAATAATCTTATCTTTTATCACATAAGAATCAATAATTTAAAGTATACACTTTATGCATGTCTTTTTATTTTTAGTTTTATCTTTAGTTTTAGTTTGTATTAATTATTAAAAGATTTGACACAAATTATAAACTTCTAATATCTAAATGCTTTGAAGCAAAAATATGAAATAGTAAATTTATTATATATAGCATAATATTACGTCTATGAAAAATTCTACGAGTTTTTAAGAAGTTTACATGGTACTATTTTTAACTTCATCTTACTTCAAAGAA
>CAJDYZ010009491.1:0-17210 GCA_903986555.1 Heterotrigona itama | reverse complement strand
TATATATATATATATATATATATATATATATATATATATAAGAAATATACATATATTTTATAATTTATACATACTGTTTGACATATCTAATTATTCTATTTTAAGCATCTCTTGTGCATTTATAAAACATTCTATGTATGTATTTCTATTTTAAGCTGAAAAATATGTTATTTACGAGATTAACACTTATATATGTATATTACTTGTAAAATGGTATTATATATTCAAAGTGTTACATTAATAAAACAGCATGAAACAATTATTTATTTTATGATAAAATAAATAATTGTCTAAAATATCATGATAATACTATATCTATTATTCTCTAGAGTAATTTTCATACTTTACCAACTATAAAAAATTTCTATACCAAGTACCTTGTAACACGTTCAAATTCATTATTAAAATTACCGAAGAATTTCCAAGAAAATATTACTGTTGCTTTCTCCTATCTTTTGTTGAATGTTTTATCTTACACAACGCAGTCTACATAAATTTCTACGTAATAATTTTTTTTTTACATAAAATATTTTGAAAGATATATAACAGAGTTATCATATCAGTATTTCATATCAGTTTACCGATACTGAAAAAAAAATATAGTTGTACTCCCTATCATAAATGTAGTCAAGTCAGGCACGAATGAACCGTCGCAATGTAGCTCGTGCACTACGAGCCCAGCCTTTGTGTACAGATAAATTATTTGGCAATGTTTCGATGTTTAATGTAGGCAGAGAGTTCTGTCATGTACGCTGGTTACTGTATGCTGACCATCGGGAATCATCACTTTCGTGAGTTAAATAACGATATCCTACTTTTGCTTCTAATTCTCGTAAATCACACCATGTTTGATAATCCTTAAAAACAATATAATTTATAGTAACTTTATATTTACTTAATACTAAAAAATAGCTACGATTAAAATGCTTACTTGAAGCCATACATGTTGTAAACTCTTATCTACAGTATAACGTTTTCGTTGTTTTACTTGTAACAAATTATTGATTAAGTCAATTGCTAAAAAAAAAAACAATTTTATTAATCATTATTGTTCGATAGGCATTATTTTATTTCAATGATTTGCATACCATCAGACGAGATTTCTTGCCAAGGCATAGGTGGATACATGAAAGCAGCATTTTGAATTTGTTCATTAATATCTTCTTCTTCATTAAATGGAAACGTGCCACTTAACGATACGTAAATAATTACACCAACACTCCACATATCTAAAGAACGATTATAACCTTTGTTCCTTAAAACTTCTGGTGCTAGATATGCTGGAGTACCAACAACACTTCTTCTAAAACTTTTTTCTCCTATGATTCTTGCAAAACCAAAATCGCATAATTTTACTTGTGTAAATTCGTTATCACTGCTTAACAACACATTTTCAGGTTTTAAATCACAATGTACTATATTCTTGCTATGTAAGTGTTTCAATGCTACTAATATCTGTGTAATTAGAAATTTAGTTACTCTTTCACTAAGACGGCCACGTTCTGAACTTAATATCATTTCCAGCATATCGCCTTTTAATTTTTCCATAACTACAAATATTCGTTCAGGAGTTTCGAACATTCGTTCTAAATTAACAACTCCGCTATGAGACAGATTTTGGAGAATAGCAACCTCATTCTTAAGCTGCGCTTCTTGTTTTGTAGGAAAACGTAACTTATCAATAACTTTAATGGCGACTGCTCGTCCACTTTTACGATGAATGCCTCCATACACGGTACCAAATTGTCCAGAACCTAAAACTTCATCTGGAAAGATCTCATACAATTGAGACATATCGGTAACATTTTCTTCGGGTTCTGTAGATTCTTCTTGACCTACAATTAGAATATTTTTTATATATAAAGTCCTTTGATATTGATAATGTATCTATTAAATGAAGAAATTTTCTTGATATATAAGAAAATATAAGATATAAGATGTATAAGATATAACAAAAAGAAAAATTACATACTGACTGATACAGTTACAGGCATCAACGCTTGCCTAATACTCGTTTCCCATGACCTAGCTATATGTGCTCCAATACCACTTTCTGGTGGAGGAACTTGACTACAGTTTTCTCCATACGAAGGATCTTCTCCAACATAATAATCAATATTGGCAGTTTTTAACTCAAAACAATGCATCGTTTCTAAAATACAATTCACGTCATATCATTAATGCGTGGCGAATAAAATTTTAACAAATTATATATAATATTAATATTAAATATAAAATATAATATATATAATATTCAATACATACGTGAACGAGATGTCTCAGCAGTTTCAATAGACAATATTTCAACTAATGGAATTTCTTTGTAATATTTGGAACTATTTTCATTTTGGAATAATGTTATAGCTTTTGTATCAAGGCGCCAATAATGTTTTTTCCGCTATGAAAATTTTCAAATATTATAATTTTACTAACTTTTTCTACGTAACTTTTTACACGTAAAAATATATATTAATCATTTACCATTGGATCACGGTTTGTAAAATGTACCATCCAACCTTCTTTCAAAACTTTCGAACCACGTCGTTTTGTATGTTTAACACTTTGCACTATGCGCATCAGAGGAATATTATTGCTTGGTGTAGAACTGCATAACATAACGAAGGAATACAACATTATAAAACACAAATTTACACACATAATAAAAAATGCAATTTACCTTGACGGTCTAGATTTTTGAAATTCATCATAAATAATATCGTCATTGCATGGAACTTGGTCCTATAAAAATAATCTTATAAATAAATATTATATTTATCATTAAATATTTATCAAATAAAATTATCTACAAAATTTAAAAAAACATTTCTGTCTAATATTTTCTGTCTAATATTATGAAAGCACGTTTACAGTAAATTCATCAGATGCTTTTGTTTCATCTACTACAAAAGATGAGTGCTGAGGAGGTGAAGGAGATTCGGCATCGCTATCACCATCGCCCTCTTCATTTCTACCATCGCATTTTCCTTCTGGTTCACTGCCGACACCGCTATCAGGATATTCGTTACCTAAGTAAATATTATTTTTTAATCGAGGATATTTGTCACCTAAATAAACATTACTTTTGAAATAAATTATTTGTGAAAAAATTAAGTAACAAGATACAAGTAAAAAAAAACCTGTATTGTCACGTGGATTTTCTCCAGTACAGTCTTTAGGTATTTTTTCTATACACTTCTTGTGTGCATTATATTGACAATCTTTGCATTGTAGGCCTTGTTTAAATAACCCTCGTAATAATTTTTTACAATATCCACATACAGTTGGCCTGGTATAAGTATGTACCACAAACGTATGTGGAATTTTTATACGTGTTGCAAGTTCTCGTTCAACCCACACTGGTCGTCCTCCCAATGAAGGAGAGCGAGATTGTTTCGGTGCCATTATACTTGGTATTGTCTAAAATTATATAGTACGGCGAAAGACAATAATATATACAAAAATATATAAATTATAGATTGCGCCATACATAAAATCTTACCAAAGTACTGTTATTTTGACTTGCATTCGGTGTATTATTTGTACTATGATTATCATCACTAATGCTGGTCAAACTACTAGTAGATCCTTGACTCGGAGACCTTGGTACATTTAACATTGCAGAACTACGCCGTCTTTGACTGGCATCATGTGAGCAATTATTAGGTATTTTTATAACACATCTTTTATGATAATTCATTCCACAACCTATAAAATACATTAGTTATATTACAGTGCTCAAAATAATTAAAACAATCGTAAAAATATAATATTTACCTTCACATTTTAGACCTTGGCGAACAAGACCAAATAACATTTCTCCACAAAAATCGCAAAACGTTGGAACTTTATACGAATGAACAGTTAAAGCATGGGGACGAATGGGAACTTCTTCATTTGGCACTTGTGCTTAAAAAAAAATTAAACAATTATTTTCTCTTTTCTTAACTCCTTCATTTCTATATTTCATTTATTATAATAAAATATGTCGATTCAAAATTTACCAGTCAAAACAATTTCTACCAATGTCTCATCAACAACTTCAGTGGCGTTTGTAATAAGTTGTAAGATATTAGTGGAATTATAGTCATGCTTAAATAAAAGCAATCGTTCAAATAAATGATTTAAACCATGTTCCGGACACTTTGTATTTATAAAGTCGCAAGCAAATTCTTTAAGAGTCTTGAGAGTCAATGTACTGCTTTCAACTGTAACAGTATCACGAGTTAAACCAAACTGGAATAAAAATGTTATTTCTGGTCCCTCCATATTAATTGTTTTATCTGTAATAAAAAATAAATTAGTAAATCTTTGATATTTGAATTATACGACATCAAATGTCTATAAACCACAAACTAAAACAAGAATGTAAAGATTAATACTACTTAAAATACTAATCTTCATATACTTTTCTATGCATCTATAAACATTTGTAAATGTTTGCAGAATTTCTATTAAAAATTAAGCACATGCATAAAATTAAAAATATGCATAAATATATACTTTTTTATTTGATTTAATTAAATAATTATCGTATAACAGACAACGAATAACACACGTTGAATCAATTGATATTTAATACCATTAAATTAAATTCAACGATAATCTTGTTGCATCGTAAACGAAAATTAAACACGAATATATATTAATATATTCATAACATATTAGAAGAAAATGCAATTATCCATTATCTATACTAAGTAAAGCATGTTTCGTTTAAATAAATATTATCTTACATACACGTTTAAATTAATCAACAGAAGATTCTGTACCAAGATAGTTATCTTTTCCCCGATCAAATTAACATTGACGAAACATAATTATTATGACAACAGATCCCACGAGTGTCACTGAACAGCGTCAAGTCCATGCCTGACACACATTCGTTGATGACATTTTACAGTTATCTCCAGGTGACCGACCCACCTTTGCGTATATTTCTACTTGTTACATATCGTTACACGTCGGCTACTTACCTAAATTCCAATTAGTAGATAATCGAAAAACCTATTAAAATATCGAGAATATTGGTGAAAATTTATTAAAAACCTATGATATATCATAGAGAAATTTTAAACGAATCAATGAATCTATCGTTTTACATAGTACGTACATATTCACGCATCTATATGCGTAAAAATCTAGTGCTATATAGTTGTTACCAAAGATTATTAAGAACAGGATCAACGTTGCTATTAATCCAATCAAAAACGAAAGAAGATAACTGTTTACAGAGAAAACTGAAATAACGAATTCATAAAGAAGAAAAGAAAATTAAATATTCGATGTTTAAAAATGATATGTAATTTACTTTCGCTAATATCTTTAAATATGTAATTTCTTATATTTTTAAATAAAAAATAGCAACCATCGCAACCATCTATGTTTAAAATGGTTATGAATATACGTACATATTTGAAATTACACACCTTAGTTCTATAGTTTGAAATTTATCATCGACAAGTAATTTATATCCTATAGTTCCCGAATAATTCTTAATCTTAATTTTAAATCTTAATTATAAAAAGATAACTTATCACATTACATATATCTAATTTATAGTACTTCTTCTTCAGAATAATTTTCTCTACGCGTGTGTGTAGACACGCGCATGCGTCCAGAAATAGTAGTAGCGAAGTAGCGTGAGAGTTAGATACTGTCGCAAACGTGGAGAGGTTTTGACACGGGCGAATATACTTATGAATGTAATTTTTATTTAAGCATAATTTCAACAAAAATGACTTACAAAGTTACAGTTGATCCTAAAAATCCACCGATAGGTAAGTTTTATCGTAACACAGTTTCATTCCAAATACAGTAAATTTAACTATACGTCAAAAATAATTTAGAAAACAGATGCTAAAAGGCTTAACCATACATCGACGCTAATATTGAAATTATTTTTTCATTGATAAAACAGTACTGTTATATATATTCTTTTTTTTTTTTAATAAAATTATATTAAATTGACAACTGATGTTTTAATTTGTATAGATGCATTAATAGTAGTAGAAATAATCAATTCCCAAAATAAAGAAAAAATTGAAATAATTTGGTGCAGCGATTGGAAGTGCGATGGAAATATACAACTAACTGATAATCGGAATAAAGTATTGGGAAAAAAAAGCAACGACGTTAGTCGTTACTTTGCTAGAACTATATGTACAAATCTTTATGGTAAACATAAGTTGAATTTCTCTTACGACGTACATGCAGATTTTTCTTTATCGCTTATATTTGCTACACGATTAACACAGGTGGTGTCAATCCTTGTGAGAAGACTCAAGTTGATCATTGGTTATCATTTGCAATTGGACCTCTAGGATCTTATCCTTTGAAGGAAGATGCACTTTCTTATTTAGATAACACATTAACCACAAATACTTGGTTGGTCTCTAAAAAATTAACAATTGCTGATATCCATATATTTTGTGCTCTTGTAGATAAGAAATTTCTGACACAGTTTGAAAAAGAATTTATTAGTATAACCAGATGGTACAAACAGATGCTTTCGTTGCAAACTGTGACAGAAGTATTAAGTTCAGTTGAAAAGAATGCTATATCGTCTTCTGATAATAACGCACCATCTGAAAAAACTATGACTAAACAAACAGGACAAAGAAAACAGGAAGGTAAATTTATTAATTTGCCTGGCGCAGAAATGGGTAAAGTAAGTAATTTACATTTGAAACAATCTCTTTATGCAGAGATAATGTATATAATCTGTATAAATTTATTTATTACCAGGTCATAGTACGTTTCCCACCAGAAGCAAGCGGCTACTTACACATTGGCCATGCTAAGGCTGCCTTGTTAAATCAATATTATGCACAAAAATTTCAAGGACAGCTCATCATGAGATTCGACGATACAAACCCTGCAAAAGAAAATGTAGAATTTGAAAAAGCTATTTTAGAAGATTTAGAGTTACTGCAAATCAAGCCAGATAAATTTAGTCATTCTTCTGATTATTTTGACTTAATGTTGGAGTACTGTGCCAAATTGATAAAAGATGGCAAGGCATATATAGATGATACACCAGCTGATATAATGAAAGAACAACGTGATCAGAAATTAATGTCATCAAATAGAAATAATTGTAAGTGTAGAGTTGAAATAAAAATAGCACGATATTTTCGAAATAATTTAAACGAAGAGAAATCTGTTTAAAAAAAGTTATTTGTTCCATTAGCTATTGAAAAGAATCTTGAATTATGGAATGAGATGCAACAAGGTTCCGTTAAAGGCCAGGAATGTTGCGTCAGAGCAAAAATTGATTATCAATCGACAAACGGATGTTTACGAGATCCAACGATTTATAGGTGTAAACTACAACCGCATCCTCGTACTGGCGCAAAATACAAGTATGGATGTTAAAAATTTAAAAGAAATCACAAATATTTCATTTCTTCTATACTTGATTATATCATAATTTTTTACATAGAGTTTATCCAACGTATGATTTTGCTTGTCCTATCGTCGATGCTGTTGAAAACATTACTCATACTTTGCGTACAACAGAATATCACGACAGAGATGTTCAATTTTACTGGATAATCGATGCACTAGGATTGAGACGACCTTACATATGGGAATATTCACGTTTAAATATGACACACACAGTTTTGTCAAAAAGAAAATTAACTTGGTTTGTCGATCAAGGTTTAGTCGATGGTTGGAATGATCCACGTTTTCCAACAGTAAGGGGTATTTTGAGAAGAGGGATGACAGTCGAAGGATTAAAACAGTTTATCATTGCCCAAGGTAGTTCAAAGTCTGTCGTTTTCATGGAGTGGGATAAAATATGGGCATTTAACAAAAAAGTCATTGATCCAATCGCTACTAGGTATATATGAAACGTAACAATGAAACGTTTTTACGAAAAATATTTGCACAACTAATTTATATAATATCGATTTTTAGATATACCGCTTTAGAATCTGATAAACTTGTATCCCTACATATAAACGACGCGAAAGAGGAATGGTTGGCTGTTCAGAATCATCCGAAAAATATATCAAAAGGAACTAAACAAGTATCGGTAGGATCACAATTATACATAGAAAGAAACGATGCAAACTTGTTGATCGAAGGTCAAAATATTACCCTCATTAATTGGGGTAACGTATTAATAAAAAAAATTGAAAAAGAGAATAACGTTATCAAACAAATAACAGCACAACTAAATTTAGAAAACAAAGATTATAAAAATACATTAAAAATTACATGGTTATCGGCATCTTCTGAAAATGAAGATGACGTTAATAAAGTTAATCTAATTCCATGCTATACCGTTTACTTTAATCATATTATACGTAAACCAGTATTGGGAAAGGACGATGATTACAAAGATTTTGTTGCAAAAGAAACGAGAGTAAGTTTTTACCATTTGCGATAATCATAAATAATTTAAGAAACAGAATAAAAATATAGTAAATATTTTCAGACTGAAGTACGAATGCTCGGAGAAGTAGCATTAAAACGTGTCGAAAAAGGAGAAATAATTCAGTTACAAAGAAAAGGATTTTTTAGATGCGATGTACCTTATGCTGCTATCAGTCCATTTTCCTCTAGAGAACAGCCTTTAATATTATTTTACATTCCAGATGGCCATGCTACAGACGTAACAAGGTCTACCGAAACTACATCAAATATTAACAAATCGACACCAGTTAAAGAAATATCTCAAGAAAATGTACGTATCATTTTGTTTTTGCAATCAAAAGTTAATAATATACACGTTACATTAACATTTACGTAAATATTTTTCTTACCGTTATCGTTTCAGAAACAAATGCTAAATGCAGGTTTACTGGATCAAAAAATTAATCAGCTATTAGCTAAAATATTGTCTAAAATTATCGAACAAACAGATTATATACAATGCAAACGTACAATTGATCCAGAGATAAAAGCTTATTTGGCTTTAAAAGTTGAATATAAAAATATAACTGGTAACGAGTGGAACGGAATAAAAGGTCAAAATATAGCACAAAACATATCAATAGAATCACACGTTAATCAAAAATTATTTAACGAAATTCAAAAACAAGGAGATAAAGTAAGACATTTAAAAAGTTCAAAAGCAGAAAAAAGTATCATCGACGAAGAGGTGAAGAGACTTTTAGCTTTAAAGTCAGAGTACAAATCAGTTACCGGTCACGATTGGAAACCGTCGTCCGCTAATCCAGCAAGCACTGTACCTCCAGAAAAAATACAAAAACAAGAAGACGAAGCGAGACAATTGAAAGAAGCTAAAGCAGATAAAGATATCGACGAAGAGGCAAAGAAACATTTAGCTTTAAAGTCAGAATACGAATCAGTTACCGGTCAAGATTGGAAACCGTCGTCCGCTAATCCAGCAAGCACTGTGCTTCCAGAAAAAATACAAAAACAAGGAGACAAAGTAAGAGAATTAAAAGAAGCTAAAGCAGATAAAAGTATCATCGATCAAGAGGTAAAAATTCTACTAGATTTGAAAGATAATTACAAAACATTAACCGGTCAAGAATGGAAGCCAATAAGATCCGACGTAACGTCCAAGAAGAAGAAAAAAGAAGATACTTCTAAACAAAAGAATACATCGAACAAAGAAACAAATAAGAACGAAGGTATAAAAGATGTAGATGTCGGTAAAACGAGATTAGGATTAGAGGTAAAAAAAGAAGAAAATTTCTTCGAGTGGTATTCTCAAATCATTACCAAAAGCGGCATGATCGAATATTACGATGTATCCGGTTGTTACGTTCTTCGTCCATGGAGTTTCGCAGTTTGGAAAATAATAAAAGAATACATTGACAAAGAAATAACACAAATGGGCGTGCAAGAATGTTATTTTCCTATTTTCGTTACGCGCACAGTATTGGAGAAAGAAAAAGCGCACGTAGCAGATTTTGCTCCTGAAGTTGCGTGGGTAACGAAATGCGGAGAATCAGATTTAGCAGAACCTGTTGCTATAAGACCAACGTCAGAGACTATAATGTATCCTGCTTATGCCAAATGGTTAAAATCCGATACTGAACTTCCTTTAAAACTTAATCAATGGAATAACGTAATAGTAAGTATGTAAATTGTTAATTGTCGCGTAAAACAATTATTTTTCGAAGGCATGAAAAATAGTTGCAATTAAATATTCGTTTGCCACAGAGATGGGAATTTAAAGATCCTAAACCTTTCCTACGTACGAGAGAATTTTTATGGCAAGAAGGTCATACCGCATTTGCTACTAAAGCCGAGGCCGACGAAGAAGTTAGGACGATTTTAAATATGTACGCGAGAGTGTACGAAGATTTGTTAGCAGTACCTGTCATCAAAGGTCGTAAAACTGAAAAGGAAAAATTTGCCGGCGGTGATTACACCACCACGGTTGAAGCTTTTATTTCAACAAGCGGACGCGCTATACAAGGAGCAACGAGTCATCATCTCGGACAAAATTTCTCTAAAATGTTCAATATTCAAGTAGAGGGTGCCACAGAAGGGGATGAAAAAACATTTGTTTATCAAAATTCATGGGGCCTGACAACTCGCACAATCGGAGTTATGATAATGGTACATAACTTTGTTTCGATACGTGAAGATACTTTTCAAATAATTTCACACTTTATTTGTAGATTCACGGAGACGACAAAGGCTTGGTATTACCGCCAAATGTAGCTTGCATTCAAGCCATTATAGTGCCTTGCGGTATTACAGCGAATACAACGGCCCAACAAAGAGAATCATTATTTTCCGAATGTAACAAATTATTAGACGAATTGTCGAAAGATAAAACGCTCAGAGTTAAAGCGGATTATCGTAACAATCGTACTCCGGGTTGGAAATTTAATCATTGGGAACTGAAAGGTGTACCTGTAAGAATCGAATTAGGCCCTAAAGACTTGGAAAAGAATCAGGTCACTTTTGTACGCAGAGATAATTTTGAAAGAGTATTCACGAACAGAGCTGAAGCAGTCACTGCTTTACGCGCGTTATTAATCGACATACAAGCAAATATGCTTTCCAAGTAAGCGCTATTAAAAAATAATACCGCAGATATCATTATCATCATTATCATCAAATGTGATTTTTTTCCAACAGAGCAAGAGAAAACTTAAACGAGCATGTCAAGCGCGCAGATAGTTGGAACGAATTTCGTTTTTATCTCAATGAAAAAAACATATTATTATCGCCGTTTTGCGGAGAATCATCTTGCGAAGATAAAATTAAATGCGACAGTGCACGGTAAATATCATTAAAACTTTGTTCGTTATTGACGTTTGTTTACAAAGAAAGAATATATATATTTCTTTTTACAGAGAGGGGCTTGCAGGAGAAGAACTTGGAACATTATCAATGGGAGCAAAAACACTGTGCATACCATTCGAACAACCATTCTCGTCAGTGCCTTTCGATAAACAAACATGCATACACCCCGATTGTCAGAACAAACCCAAGTTTTATACCCTTTTCGGCCGTAGCTATTGAAATAACGCAACGTGGATGTAACGTGAGACAATTATTACAATAAAAATTTCTTTGACCAAATTTTTTACGTACAATTTTAAAATAACACTTATACGAATTGATATTTATATACCGGTATGATCAACTTTATTTTATAATTTGTACTTTACAATTATTGTAATTATAACGTTTAAAATTTATTTCCACAATCAAACTTTAAATAAAGTCATATATTCTTATTCGTGATTAAATTGTAGAGAAATACGAACAACTGTCTTTTATGCTACCTAAAACAAAATAAAATGTAGCAAAATTTAAAATTACTTCAAAAAATAGTCGAACATATTTATGTTAAAGAAACAATCAAGAACAACGAAGAAAACACTTACTATTTAAATTTTTAAAACATCTCACAAACTATAAGATATAATTACAGAAAGTATTTAAATGTTACAAGCAATACAATACGATAGAAGCTAAAATAATATCGTATATACAAAATTGAAATTTTCTTTTATCATATACGCGGTATTTTTCATCTGCGATTGAAACAAAGCGACAAATATCGTATCTTTTCAAATACGTATATTTTTGTCATTTTACAAAGCATATCAAAATAGAAGGTAGAATCGTGCAAGGATTTATCGTACACATAAAAATAAGTCGAAAAAAGGACAACGGTTAAGATGTTATTTTCAAAAAAATTTTTTTAAATTTTTCGACATACGTTGGCTAATGTCTGAAAATATAGAATGTAATGTATCTCATCAAGTTTGTACATCAATCGATCGCGTACGTTGATAATCTCTATTTCAAACTTAATACGATGTACGTCAAGTTTATAAAAATTATCAATATATACAATCGATTCAATCAACGATAAATCAAGTATTCCATAAATTTTTAACTCGATTTTCTGCAAAAAGAAACGGAACTTGAATGAAAAAATTTTTTTTCGACTTGTGTTTACCTATAAACTCATCTCCTATTTATTTAGTTAAATTACTCATTGCGATACACCTTGTACATGCAAGTACTTACACGTACGTACGTACACGTGTATTTCTTACAAAATTATTTCCGTTACTCTTAAATTTTTAAATATCACATACAAAGTTGATCAAATCAAACAAAGTAATTATATATTAATAAATATGTCGCGTACGAACGTGTCTTTAACATTTTGCAAACAAATATCTTCTCAAGCTTTAAATAAAGTGCGATTTCTCTATGTACACATCGTAACAACATATATATATCGAAAAGATCATTTTAAACATTTTTCGCGAGTACCTCTTAAATCATATTTCTAAAACTACCGGATGAAATATCAATATATCTATAATACGATATTGATATATCTCATCGCTGTATCGAATTCTTTTTCAGCGATCAAATCTTCAATATTTTTTACAGTTCCATCGTAATTTGTCAATTCTTTCGATACATATTCGGACGTAGCCGATATAAAATTTTCAAGATATTCCGATTCATCCGTGTCTGAATTATTCGTAGACGTTAATAATAAACTAAACCTTTTTTCTGTATTTCTTTTTTCTTTTTACAGCTTGAGAACAAGTCGGGATTATCATCAACGAAACTTTTTATTTTCTTCAGATCGATACTTACTTTAAAATCTTTCTCATTCCTATCTTCAGATTTGTTATTCGCATAATTTTTACGAAACAATATACGTTGTACCAATTCAATCGGATCGTGAGAATCGATTTTCAAGCTTTTCTCCACACCGTGTATCTCACAAGTATTCCGTATCACATTATCAAAGTTTACACTTTGTTCGATATTACTAATACCTTCGTCATAATTGTGATTACAACTTGCAACGGCATCGATATTGTTTTTAGCGTCACCAATTAAACCGATAGTTTTATAACTTTGTCCATCGACTATTTTAGATCTGGGATGGATTAAATTTCCATTCTCACTTTGATCATCATTCACAGAATTATTTGTATCCAACGTTGCGTTAATTAGTAAATCATCTGTTGGATTTTTATAAGGAATTGTCAATGTTGGATCTAGATTTTCTTTTATATCATCTTGATCATTTTTAGATCGTTCATTAATAAATGCGGTTGTGTTTTTGTCATTGTTATAAATATTTCCAGACACGAAGTTTGAGAAAGTATCGTTCTGCGTTTTAAAAATTTGCTCAACGGTCTTTTTTACCGGCGTATCAAACGTGGTGTTCTTCTTTCCGGTAGTTTCCATGTTAATATTTACAGAATATTTATCATATAGAATCACCTGTATAATAAAATGAATTACAATCAAATATATATTCCATGAGGTTCTTACATATTTTTAACGATATAACAAAACAGATATTCAAAATATACTTACCTGCAGATTATCTACATTACGTACATGAAACTTAAGATCACGCAAGCACATATATTCCGGTATTAATCGAGGACAATCACTGTTTATGGTTTCATTTTTGTCTCGCCAACACAGATTGTGAAATTTATTATTCGAAGTTCTATGTTTCGGAACGACCCTATAATTTACGAAACGTTATAATATTTTTTCAGCATATGAATATAGCAATATTACTTACCGTTCATTTCGTCCGTTTGGAAATACAGATACGTAAAATTTGATTTCAATAAATTGTCATAACATGGAAAGAATTTCAATAAATCGTTGTAACATGGATAATTTATAGAATGATAAAAGAAACAAAATAATTTATAATACTTACATTTCAATATCGTTCCGAGATTTCCGGTGTTCCGGCATTTGTGATTTTTTCGACTTCGAACGATCCGACTCGATAGATTTTCCAGCGCAATTAATCTTCGTTTCATTCGTGACAATGTTACTCGATTCGACAACAGAACTGGCGCTTGCATCCTCAGCACGCTGTTAATGCGTTACAAACGATACGTTATCGCGTAATGAAAAAAACGACATGGAAAATTTTATATCGACATGTATTCTTTGAAATTAATCCTTAAATTTAAATATTTTTAAACAAACAACGTCAAATATACAATTTTCTATAAATTTTTTCTTTCTATAAAAATTTCATGTATTCAACATTACTGTCGTATGTAAATACAACGTCGATGTAAAATACGTACAATGTAAAAAGTTTTATAGAAAATATTTTTTTCACTCACATTTTTTATATCGTTATTAACTCGAACATTTCTAACCGCTTTATTCGCTTCGTTTGCAATATTTATACGCGTGCCAACTTTTTCTTTATTCGTATCAGTTTTATTATTTAATATATCGTACGATGCATTTGTAGAACGTACAACATCCTCATCCGCATTAGAATTTCGATCGAATCGAACATGCGATTTTTTATTCTGCGAATGAAATTCATTTACAGAAATTCTATCGTTATGATTATTAATTTGTAAATTATTTTTATCATATCCAACATCTGCAAAGGCGTGCAAAGACACGCGTGACAACTGCTCCTTCGTTTCCTTCGTTACGTTAGCAGTTTTTCTCAATCTTTTAGTTTCATTTATGTATGAAACTACCGGGATCGACGTAGTTTCGTTATAATTTCTTTTTAACTCTGATTTTAAAACATTGCTCCGATAACATGGAGATCGTATCACTGAGTTGTTACCGGTTAATTCATGGCTGCTTCGTGACGTTTGATCGCGAATTGTTCGTTGTTCTTCTTCGATAAAAAATATATTTTTAGATTCTTTGGATGCTAACGAAACTACGTTTGTATCTTTAATTTCTGAAATAGAATCGGTATAACTGTATTTCTTTTCATCGTCCAATTGTATCGTATTGCTCGAAACGTCAGACTTTGTTTCATTCTGTAAATTAAATTTCTTCGAATTATCAGATTCAGTTACATTCAAATTACTCGCTGAAAGATTATTATTAGCAACGATTCGACTCGAATTGCTTTCTCGCAATAGCTTTTCTACCCTTGGACTAGAATTACGTACAACGCTACTTTTGTCAGGTTCGATTTTATCGCTTTCGAGCGAAGATAAATAATTTCTTTCCCTCGTATTCGTATCCTCGATAAACGTATCTCGCAATGAAATAAAATCAGCGGCCTGTAAAATATATATAAATATTTGCGTAAATTTCGTTACTCTCTAAAAGATTGTTTAATTTATATTTATTTTTAACGTTGAAATAACTTATATTTTCACTCGATTCGTGCATATAAGTTTCGATATTTGCCTCTGTGATGTAATTATCGCTGTCAATTGCAATATCGTCAACTCGTTCATCCAATTGCGATTTGGAACGTTGAATCGTAGAATTGAGATTATCTCCGTAATTATGCAACGTTGAATCTGTTACTAAACTCGATACATTCATAAAAAACATTTCTTTGCTACTCGTAGACTGCAGACCGCGCTGTTCCATGTTCAACGTGATATTCGTGTTTTCACTGGTTTTATAGCTTTTGCCGCTATCGGATAATTAATAAAATAGTTTTCATCGAAATAAATAAATCAGATATAACGTACTCGAAGATTTCTCAATATCTTTGATTTTTGTAAATACCAACTTTTGCATCTCTTCAATCGCTTTAAGTTGTCTTAATTTGAAAAATCGAGGACCAGGACGTTGCTTAATGATCGGCGTTTGCGACGTAGAGTTTATAACTGACAAACTCGATGTAAACGGTACAGGTGAATCTTTACCAACGGAAACGTCACTGTCAGAATCCTCGGAGTCGGAAATAGTTCTGGCAAAATAACAAACGTATATACGTGTAATTTTGAATTTACGTTAAATTTACGAGTAACGTATATCGATAATTTAGGAATTTGTCACAACGATCGTTTAACGTTTAAATTTAAATTCAACGCTGAAAAGAATCGATACATACCGCGATGTATTCCTTGTTCCGCTTGAACTGGCAGTTTCCTCAGATTTACCTGTACAAAGGTGGAAGATCCAAAGATAAATATTGCCTCTTTGTAAATTTCAATTAAAAAATATTTGATCTCGATTAAAAAATATTCGTTACCTAGAATAGAAATACACTCTTTACATTCCCAAACAGGATTAGGCCATTTAAGCTGTCCGCAAGCCATATGAATTCCTTGCGAACCGCAAGTTCGACAAAGAGCTAGCTTCCACTTCCTGTTAAAAATCACAATTACAATAAAAGATAAAAAGTTAACAACTTTAATCGCGTTAAATAGAATTTTTCTTTACTTACGCGTTAAAACTTGAATGTTTTCTACCTTTAGGGCACAGACATTTCGGAGCGTCACACTGATCGTGTCTATATAAAAGTTCTTGAAACGCGTTAGGCACGAGTTCCCAAGAGGCATCTCTAGAATAAAAACATCGAAGAAACGAAAAATTCTTCCAACTTGACACTTCGTTACAAAATTTCATAAATTTCATTCTCCACTTACTGACTTGGAATAAAAATACCAAATGCCAGCATCGCCTTTTGAAACGAGTTTTTATCGTTGCACAAAGGACACTTGAAAAAATATCCAGCACTCATAGCCAATTGCTGAAATAAATTTTTCAAAGACCAACATACATTTCTATATCTTTAAAAATTTTAATATCTCTCGACAAATTACCGTTCTACCTGAACACATTTTCTGTGGAACCACGCATTCTTTTTACAACACGGAGCCCACATTGTACCAACCGTGTTACAAGGATCTACCTCTTCATAACATATGCAACATACCACTTCCTTAGTTTTTGCTAATTCGGCTTTAACCTGAATATCTATTCTCTGCTTCGGTCTATGTTTTATACAATACGATCTAAAATGTATC